>WEIU01001653.1:90566-132539 GCA_013389925.1 Aegithalos caudatus | reverse complement strand
TCCTTCAGAATGCTGACCTCCAGATTTTGCCTGATAACTATTGGGTCTGATTTCAGTTAAGACACTGAAAAAATACTCACATACATTTACACAGGACAAATTTACTTTAATTTAAAAATAAATTTAGTGCATCACAGGCTGAGTGGAATTTTCTTCATCATGCAGATAAACCTCACTCAAATTAATAGTCTTTAGGAGAATGACATTGACCTGTGGAAAATTTAAGACCTTTCTCTTAAAGACTTGCATGATTGACTCCACTCACCTCAAAGTCACAGTGTTTCCCTATGTTTGATGAATGTTCAAATATTTTCATTTAGGCAGAATAACAATGCTACTTCACACATGTTCATCTGCTTGAGCAGAAAATCACAAGCTCTCATTCTGTAATATTAAGAATACATGCAAAAAAAATTATGGTGATATAATTATAGAACGATAGGAAAAAAACATTCTTGTAACTTTAGTGTGATTATCCTTTTAAGAAATTAGCCATGCATTGCTGGCTCAAATCTATTTTTGTATTCTAGTACTCTACATGCTATTCTTCTATATTTATTTTAAAATTTAAGGGTTTGTGTGTTAGAGAAAATACACTGTTGAAATAAAAAAGATTGAAGTAAACAGCTTTTTAATTTCTGAATTGTCCTGTAAAAAGTACAAATTACATAGTGTTTCCTTTCTAGCAGTTAAAAACCTGTTTATTCTGTTTCATGTTCTGATTGCTTCGAAAAGCAGTTCTAAAGAACTTCTGAGATATTCAAAGGAATATCACTACATAAGAACTGAGCATTGTAATAGAATTTAAGATGAGGTAGGAATAGCAGGACATGATCAACCTCGTGATAGATGGTGGGTAAAACCAGTCCAAGTTGGGTCAATGTTTTCAGGGAGTGGCTGATCTGTATGGAGAAACAGAACATGCTGTTTCCTGCAGTTATTTCCTTAACTCAGGAGTCAAAAGCTTATATTGTGAATGTAAGCATTCCACCTCTGCAGAAAACACCTACATGGATGTAAAGATAATACCAGACGAGGAAATTTCCCATTTTTAAATTTGTTTTCTAGAAATGTGTATGATCCCAGTGTGTAAAAGTGTGTTAAGAATATTAAGTTCAAATTCTCAAAAGTAAGGTATTAATTCAGCCCACCTGTAAAAATGCTTTGCAAACAGTTATACACACTTGTGTTACTACAGCCAGAGTATACATAAAAATATAAGCATAGGTACAATTAATTGCTGATGTAATTCCATCACTTCCAGAAGGGAAATGGATCTTCATTATCATGCTGTCTGAGTAGTGAAAGTTTTGGAATGTTCAAGAGAGAGAAGTAAGCAGAATAATGCTGTTACCAAAATGACTACCAGTGACTCTGCCAAGGAGACACAGCCTGGTAACATCCAAATAGAACCTGAGAGAAGCCCCATTCTGCTACTGTAAAAGCAAAGACCATGATGATATTGGGCTTTCCACCTGTGTCACATGTGGCCTAAGACAACAGAAATATTAGGGATTTTTCCTGGCAATTCAGTTCACAAAACACAAAACTTTCTGTTGTCTTATCACCATCTGTGATAGGGATTATCAAAACTAAGATTGTGGACTTCAGCTCAGGCACACTCTGGTCAGAAATGATGTCCAGTCATCCTACACTGCCATTTGCAATCCCTGCAGTGCCTAGATTCCCCATTCCAGGCTGTGTTCCAAGAATTCTCTAGTATGATGCATATTGTGGCATACTCTTACTGTAGCATTTCTGTGAGGACTGTGACTAAACCTGTACAAAAATCTACATCACAGTGTTGATATCTGATTACATAGTTAACCATTCTCTGTACCTCAGGAGTACATAATAGCATTTATCAATCACATAATTACCTACTTGTTTTAATATAGGGGAAAATGTTAGTAACCAGTACAGGACTGGTGCTGCTGTAGGAAGCCTCAGGCTGTAACAGCCAGCTGTTATACATGACAGATAGAAATCACTGTGTGCCTTTATTATAGCTTCATCTGCCTTGAAGAGTTAGTTTAGTTGCTTTGTGAAAGATAGTTACAGCATATTTAGGAGACAGTCAGTGAGAGCTGAAACAACAATTCAGAGGTGTAGTTTCACATGGCACTGTAGTGGACAAGTGACTGAAGCCGCAGAGGATGGACTAGGCTGTAGAAGAGGGGAGGAGTTTAGCTTAATGGAAGCTAGTGAAGAAAACCCCTGGAATATTTAGTAGTCACCACCTGCACTATTTCTATTTCTGTGAGCTCTCTGAATACCTAGAAATTTGAAACCAGCTCAGACCTCAGGGTCTGTCTTATTTCAAATGTATCAGCTCATGATCAATACTGTATTATAATCCCTGTATACACACTTGTCTACATGGGTTTTATAAACTTCATGTGTAGTCAGGGTTTTCCATAAGATTAGTGTTGTGGTAGGGGATATGTTCACTGTAATCACACTGGGATAACTGGATGTATGATTTTGTTACAATAACTGGTAGAAATAATACCTACACTGTGCATCCTTTCTGCTGGAAGGCATGAATTTGGTCCAGACTTTTGGTGTAGGAGAAGGGAATAGAAGTGCCCTCACCCCTGAGAAGTAACAGCTAATTAATTACCCAATACAGCCTGGTCCCTGATGAGTCACAGTACATCCAGTAAAGATAAGTGTGATAAAAGGGAGTGGGTTAGCTGGTGAGGGGGAATCATAAAGGAGGAGGAACCTTGAGGAAGAATCATGAAGGACTGCAGAGAGAGATTCTCTGCAGTGAGGTCAGTCTGGGCCTGCAGTCAGAGCTGCTGCTGGAACCTGCAATCTCATTCTAGCTAGGTAAAAGCCTGCAGTCAGAGGCTGCAAAGAAAACCCACAGCAGGAGCTTGCTGCAGCCAGAGTCAGTGAATAGTTGGAGTCAGGATGGCTAAGCTGTAAAGAGGAATAAACCAGGACCCTTTTCATGCTTGTTTAACAAGAAGTCTGTGTCTCTGTTCATTTCTACCCTCTAACAAGAGGGCTGCTGCAACATTTTGACATTGTATTTACACATTGCAGAACTACCAGTTACTGTTAGGTGACAAATTTAATCCAATAGGCATGTGCTACAGAGGAAAATCCTCTGTAAGGACAATGAATGACTTTCTAGACCAAGGATGAAATGCATCCCTCACTGTATGCTTATTAAATGCCACAGAATCTGGAAGCATCAAAACCCCCAACTTATTCACAGTTCAACATTTAGTTTATAATCAAGCTTTTAGGGATGAAACAACTTCCTTTAGATGGTGTGTTGATAAGCTGACACCTGCAAATTTAGGGAGCAGTAGAAGCTTCTAGACAAGAATGGAAGTCCAAGGGGGTAATATTCATTTAGTCCTGCATTGCTGATCAGTCTTCAGACTAACAAAAGCACAACAGATTAAAATACAGGTAAATCTAACAGTTAATTCCTTGGAAATGGTCACATCAAGACTATGGATTTCAAGTAGCAGGCTTTCTAGCTCTGTTGAACATCTGTAGCAAACATCTGAGTCAAATCTGAATTGTTTGTAGCTGAGTTATTCACAAAATTCTGAGACACCTTGGGCCTGGCACCACGTTTGAATTAAGAAGCTCCTTCGTAGTTCTGCAGATCTGAAAACTCAATGCAAAAAACTCTATGGCCATATGTAAAACAACTTAAGCTGTGGATGATGCCAAGTCTAATTTAATAAGCTCTGCAAGTCTCCATTTGAAGCTTCTCAAAGTGACAGTGCACTGCTTCCTAGTATGTCTCATAATGTCAAAATTATTTAGTGGACCTTTTATCTTTTACTGTGATTATTTCAGCGTCATGCTTGTACTTTCATTTCCAAGAAATTGAATGCAAGAGCTAAGGTTCAAGTTTGGAATTTATGTTGCTGTAAATGACACAGGCAGAATCTGAGTGCCATTTTTCAAGAGTGTTTCAGAAAGCCATTTGAATACTTCGAGATTTAAAGAAAGGCTTTTTGACCTTCTGGTGAACTGGAGTGCCAAATAAAAGCTCAAATGTTAGTTATTATTTCTCCAGAATGTAGACCCCTACAATGTATAAATGTACCAAATTTCAGTCTTTTCTTTTAATGAAAGATGCCAATAATTATATTTCAATAAAAGAAAAAGCCGTACTGTATAGCATTTACTATATATACATTATATAGTTTTCAGCAATTCTCTCTGCCCAGTTCCCAGGGAGCTGGAAAGAGTTTAAGTCATTCAGGTGCAGTGCCAGGCCTGACATATTTCTGGGCTTCATGGGTCTACCAGCTATAGATAATTAGAAGTCCACCATGGGTATATTAGACTCTGAAACTCTGTTGTAAAACTATACTAAAATCAGTGTATTCCAGCAGTAATTAATTTTGAATAAAACCTTTGTTTCACAATGTTTGAAGCAAATTAAAGATGAATCAACATATCTCTATGTTGTAACTTCTAGTTTATTTTTTTGTTTTGCTATAAAAAACATTTTTACTGTCTATTACTGCTTCATAAAATAGAGGAGAAGACATTGAACTGTCCACCAGCTAATAAGGACCAAAAAAATGCCAAGCATCTATGTTTGTAATTACTAAGTCAAATTAGAGCAAGTTCTTTAGTGGTGTTTGTAGTTAAAGCAACTATCTTTTTGTAGTCTTATGTACATCATGTCTCCAACATTCATATTTAAAATAAACCTCTTATTATTAGTTTCTTAGGTTCTTCTTCAATGACTTGTATCTGAACACATGGATAAAAGATGAATGGAGTCACTTCTATGATTCAGTGTATGTAAAAGAGAACTGGATTGATCCACTGCTAAGGTAAGTAG
The DNA here is from genome assembly GCA_013389925.1 of Aegithalos caudatus. Classification (NCBI taxonomy): domain Eukaryota; kingdom Metazoa; phylum Chordata; class Aves; order Passeriformes; family Aegithalidae; genus Aegithalos; species Aegithalos caudatus. The sequence continues at coordinate 127,708 of WEIU01001653.1, read as the reverse complement.
TATTTAAGTAGCCTCTGGCCCCCTCAAAGTTTAAAAGCTGGGGAAAGCTTCCCCTGAAAGCTCACATTTCTATTAAGGATTTTCTCCTATTGAAGTCACTCAGAACTCTTCTTGTCTACACAAGTCTTTAGCAGTCCCTCTTACTTACCTAGAGGCAAGGTTCTCCTTCAGAGAAGTCCTTTCACAGCTATTGTACATTTGCTCCCTGATGCCCCAGAAGAGATAAAACATCATACTCTGAAAAAATGTAAAACAGAAGGTTCAAATTATCTTGGAGTCATGCCTCATCAGTCACTTCAACATCTGTATGATATTAACTGTTTGAAAAAAATGTTTGACTTCTCTGATTTTGGCTTTATGCACAGACTTGTTTATACTGCTGGTCATAAAATCCCTTCTGAGCAAATCAGATAAGCATATAAGTAATTCTTTTAAAGTTATTATTTATTTACACAGCCACAGCACCATTTAACAGCTTAAATGCTCTCAGGTGCATCCACTCATTGGTTAGGTGGTGATATGGTAGCAACTGTACCCTTGCTAAAATAGAACATTTTCATGTGGAGAAATAGTAGCTTTGCAGCCTATTGGGTCACTTTTTAGTCTCATTTTTCCCCAGAACAGATAAATTACACCAATGTGACTGCAGTAACACATCATTCTCAGTGCAGTATAGATTAACCCAGATGATGGCAAACCATGTCAGACAAAAACATGCTACAAACTGTGTCAGCTGAAAAGGAATTTTGCATCTGGTTCTGTCATATCAGAGTCCCTAGAATAAATCCTTTCACACTGTGTAGTTTATTAGCACTTTAGAAATATATAGAAATATATAACATAGATTACTACTCTTAATTCTGCTGAGTTCTACAGGGACTACAGGGATATATATGAAGTCAGAATTTGACTCACAATATTTCATTGTAGTGATTTTTTTTTTATAACAAATAGTTGGAATAGTATAAAAATACAGATAGAGAGATATGGAGATACACATCCATACCATCTTGCACATACTCTTTCATGCAGGCTGAGGCTTAGGCCACTGCTTGTTTCATTAGCACCAAGTTTATTGGAGCTGTCCTTCACAGTCAGTTGCACTCAGTTTAATGAACCCACGTTTTGCCTGGAAGTGGCAAATGTAAGTTATACAAGAATGTTAAAGACCAGATTTGGTTACTGGGTTTGAAACATCCTTCAGGGGTCTGAAGATGCAGTGATGAATTTAGTAGTCAGTTCAGTAGCTGAAATTCTTTTAAATGTGTCTTTGTGTTTCTCTTTCTAATATCAATGAGGTTAATATAAAGAGTCTTATTTATTTCAGTGGAGCTTCATTACTTGCATAAATTACTTGCAAGTCTCACCCTGTAATGACACTGCTACCTAAGGTAACAGTCATATAAATAACTTACTGTAAGTCTGCAGTCTTCTCCTTTTTAAATTCTGGGAAAGCTTCATTGCATGTATAATATATAAGGATATAACATATATATAGGAAGAATAACTGGCATGAAGCTGTCACTGTAATTAGAATGCGATACCCTCTTTGTGTTTTACCTTTAATCTGCATCTTCCTGTCAATGCTTAGAAGAAGTCTGAGCCTTGATACAAGCCCAAAGCCACAGAAAACAAAATCTTCTTGGCTACCCTCAGTGCTCACTGTGGGTTCCCTTGGTGATTCACCAAACTCCTTGGACCTTTCTATTTTTTCTATTAGAACTGCCTATGCTTTAAGATTGATCTGCATGTGCTCTGTTGATACATGTGGCAACACTCAGACCACTGTTCATCTCAGTATGTTAAGTGTGTAATCAGCCTACAACAGCTGCTTTTCTGATGCCTAATCTGGTCCTGCCACAAAACCAACTGGCCAGGTAGTTGCTTATTCCATACAAACTGTGGCTATTTCACCACTAGTAATCTGGGTGGATAGCATCTATCAAGAGGTGAAATAATACAGTGTAGCTAAATCCTGAGTACAGATTCATTCATCAGTTTTATTAAAATTGAATGGCAGAAAACATTACAGAATTTGCACCAATGTCAACCTCATATACTGTTTGTGTGAAAAAGAAAAACAAAATAAAATTGAAAAATTGGGTTTGTTTGAAGGTGGCAGCCAAAAGTGCAGCAACTGATTGAAAAACTCACAGATAAATTACGTAATCATACCACCACTGTCAAGACTTCGAGAGTCACTCAGCCAAAGGAATTTAATTTGACTGTACCCAAGCCACGTGCCATTCCTCCACCTTCACCAGCACCTCTGCCAGTACTGCCAAAAAGACAACCTGTAAGTTGGTTTATTTTTTGAAAGACACTAAATTTCATGTATGCTTGTGCACAAAATCTTGGTAGGGGAGTTAATAATCTTTTTTAAGCAATTATAGAAAATCTCCAGCCTTTGACAGATTGAAAAGGACTTTGGCAATTAATTTCTACCCTCTAGGTCAGATTTCTTTAAAAAACAGCAACAAACTAATTATTTTCATTTCAGTGAGTGTTCTGTAAGGGATTTATAAGCCAACCAGAGAAAAGGGAGAAGTTTGGTTCCTGCAGTCATTTTTTGACTTTCAGAAGTAGAACTACAAAATGGGTATAAATTGATGACAGCATTGATATGAAATGTTTCTAACTGCCCCTGGCTTTGTAAGATGTTTGCTTTGGATAATGCACTGAAGGCAGTAAGAAAGGGAAAATCAAATGAAAATGTTTCATAAACTTAGATTTTTTTGTAAATGAATTCTCATTAAAATAAATGGAGAAGCAGTTTCACTGGAAATGAGATGGACTCTGGTTTGCAGCTCCTCCTTGAAAGTAGAATTTTATTTTTACTTGTCTTAATGCTAAATCTCTAAAATTAAGGTTATTAGTTTAAATTCATTGATAATGTAAAAATTAGACTAGATTTGTCTTTGAAATGCTAAGTTTTTTTACTTACTATCTCATATTGTGATTTAGTTACACTGGTACAAATCAGAGACCCACAGTTGATGTTATCTCACTCTGGTATAAAGCAAACAGGATCTGGATTCAAGCTACTACTGCAAAATCATCTGTATTTAAATGCAGTGGGAAGTGGGCTTAGAAGCCACAGATTTGGGCATTGTCTGCCACCTTGTATTAGCACTTCAGGTTTTAAATAATACATGTGTTGAATGCTCTTAGAAACCATTTACATCTTAGGATGGCAGAGCAATTTAATGGTAGTGTGTTATACGGTTAATGGGATTTTACATTGAAACAGGTTAATACCAGGCTCTGAAAAACTGCATTTAATAACTACTTAATCAGTATAGGAATGAGTCATGTTGCTGTCATTTTAGAACTTTATGCTGTGAGGCCCCTCTTAGAATAAATTTGCTTTAATGCAGAAGCATTTAGTGAAGTTCATTTGTGTTGTTTGGATTGTACTAAATTTGGTTTACATTCTGGCCAGGTTTGCAAATTTAAAGCTTGTGTGACTCTAAAGTTGTTAGTGTAGTAGTGAGATATCTTCTACTCATTTCTGTATCTCTCTCAGCAAATTAAGATTCGCTTTACTTTGCCACATGGTTACCAGTATCACCAATTTACATCCTGAAGTGAACAGAGACTGAAAACACAACTCACATGGCAGGAAAGGATCAGCAAGGTGAGAGCCAGCCATAGGTGTGGCTCCTGTTTGGTAGAGGGTTGTCTGTAATTCAGAAGAACATAAAGAAATCAAGCTCTTCCACATTGCATCCCATAATCTGCTGCAAAAATGTTCTCATCCATTTTCTCACAAAAACGTTCATTGTATTAGATACCACTTTTTTACTCATGGTTCTCATGCCTGAGAAAAAACTGTCACGTGGTTTACCTGTCAAAGAACTGTCCTGTGGTTTATCAGCAGGGCCTGTTGTAGTCACTACCCACAGTTACTGCTCCACACTGGAACAGGTGTGCAGAAATATGTGGAGGCATCTGGAAATTGAGCAATAGGTTATTGCAACCCCGTGGTGCAATTAATTCATTCTGATTAAGAGGATGATTATTTTAGGTATTGCTTTCTAGCATTATTTTATTCCAGGCATTTCTTTGCAAGTGAAACTGGGTTAGGAGCTGGGATGGCAGTGCCATCCTGTGTGCTGAGCACACACTCCCTTCCCAGGGGAAGGCTGGCCTCAGGGTTATTGCAGAAGGCAGGGTACATGTCTTAGTGACCTGTAATGAGCTGGGATTCCCCACTGGCCTTGGAAAGTAACTGGCCTTGGAGTAACCTAAGCCTAGAAGCTTAGGATAATCATTCATCATCTTAAACTTTCATCAAAAATGGGGGACACTAAGTAAAAAGGGAAAGCATTTTAATTTTGAGATTTAAAAATCAAACAATTCGTTCCACATATTTGGTATAAAGGTTATAAAGTCATGTATCCACTGGCCTTGGCACACATGCACAAGGATGCAGACACAAACGTGCCCGTATGTATGCACACATTCATAAATACAATTTCACAAGGAAAAATTAGTGCTTTACCTTGACTTGGTTTGCAAAGGAAACAAATGGAGACAGGTGCATAAACCTGATAACATGCAAAATTATTTAGAAACATTCAACTTTCTTGGATATTTTGGCCTAGAGTAACAAAATCCATTCTTTTAATATCAGCACTATACTAAAATAATAAGATTACACAATTATTTTATTTTTAAATTTTCTATAAACCAGTCATATATTTTAAAAAGGCTGCACTGGGATGTTATTGTAACAACATTCAGCCAAATTGAATGTATTTTTAGATATTTTTTCTATTATTTCAGCTGTGCTTCATGAGTGAAGTTGCTGATTGTTTAAAATAATTAAGTGGGTGAAATAATTTAGCCAGTACAGAGGATTTTGTTTGCAAATATACAGACCCACCAATATATTTGTGATCTTATCTATAAAAACAGAAATTCATAATACAATAGCACCACATTAGCTTTCCCTTGTCCATCTTATGACAGTAACTTTAAAAAATAGAAGAGTGACAAATACCAAAGTTCAAAGTGATTATTCATTTTTTTATTCCTTAAACTTCTTATGGTACCTACTCCCTAAATAATCCTTTGGTTAAAGGATGTCACACAGGCTAGGTGAGGCTAACCACTGCACGGGGAGGGAAAACAAAGTTGGTGTCTCTTATTCCCAACCCCTTATTTCACATTTGGATTAAGTAGGTACAGTTTGGTCTTTTTTGATCTCTCTGTTGCTATAATTTACAATTTATTTATAGTGACATTTTATCCTCTTCCACCGATTGGGTAATTGCTGTATTGTCTGTCTATCTGCTTGGTACTCATCCCCATGGGATGAGTAAAATCACAAGGCAAAGAATGTTTTTGAAATAGCTGATGGAAAAGTCTCCTCCTTCAATTACTTGGAATAAGCATAGCACTTTCTGAGGAGAGATTTTCAGCTTACTCTGGCAGATCAGTGCAGTTTGCAGGTAAAGCACATGAGTAGGAAGAAGAGTGAAATAAACTGATACTCACTGCCTGTGGAACCCTTTGCAAATCCTCCAGGCTTTCATTTCTTCATCCATAAATCATAATAAAATTCTTAGATACTCCTGGGAAATACTTTTACTGCTACTTCACTTTAAAAGCTCACAAAAATACTTGAGCAGTCTCACCAGTGCATTTAATTGCTAGCTTCTTCTGTTTGTGCATTTGTTTTACCTGTAGATAAAGACATCACATAGCAAAAGCAGTGTAAAGTCCATCAGATTCATGATTTTTTGAAGGTGTAGTTCTGGGTTGGTAGATGGTATCAGGGAGCAGAATGGTCCCCCTGTTATCCAGGACGAGGCAGTCAGGGAATTGCTGAGCTGCTGGAATGTTTCTAAATTTTTGGGCCCAGATGGGATCCACCCCAGGGTGATGAGGGAGCTGGCAGATGAGCTTGTGATGTGACTCCCATTCACAAAAAGGGTAGGAAGGAGAATCCAGGTAATTACAGGCCAGTTAGCCTGACCTCAGTACCAGTAATGGAGCAGTTTATATTGAGTGTCATCATGCACCACTTACAGGATGGTCAGGGGATCAGACCCAGCCAGCAGGGGTTTAGGAGGGGTAGGTCATGTTTGACCAACCTGGTCTCCTTTTATGACCAAGTGACCTGGCTGGTGGATGCAGGAAAGGCTGTGGGTGTTGTCCATTTGGACTCCAGCAAGGCCTTTGACAGTGTCTCCCACAGCACACTCCTGGAAAAGCTGGCAGCCCATGGCTTGGACAGGAGCACTCTGTGCTGGGTTAGGAACTTGTTGGATGGCCCAGAGAGTGGTGGGGAATGGTGCTGCATTCAGCTGGGGACAGTCACCAGTGGTGTCCCTCAGGGGTCTGTGCTGGGACAGCTCTGTTCAATATTTTTATTGACAACATGGATGAGGGTGTTGAGTCTTTCATTGGTAAATTTACAGACAACACTACACTGGGACCATGTGTCCATCTGCTGGAAGGGAGGAGGACTCTGCAGAGAGACCTGGAATGGTTGGATGGATGGGCAGAGTGCAATAAGATGATGTTTAATAAGTCCAAGTGCCGAGTCCTGCATTTTGGCCACAGTACCCCCCTGCAATGTTACAGTCTGGGGCTGGTGTGGCTGGACAGTGCCCAGGCAGAAGGGGATCTGGGGGTACTGGTGACAGCAGCTGAACATGAGGCAGCAGAGTGCCCAGGTGGCCAAGAAGGCCAATGTCATCCTGGCCTGGATCAGGAATGGTGTGACCAGCAGGAGCAGGGAGGTCATTCTTTCCTTCCCTCAGCACTGGTGAGGCCACACCTCGAGTGCTGTGTCCAGTTCCGGCTCCTCAGTTTGGGAAGGACATCGAGACTCTTGAATGTTCCCAGAGGAGGGCAATGAGGCTGGTGAGGGCCTTGGAACACAACTCCTGTAAGGAACTGCTGAGGGGGTTGGGGTTGTTTAGCCTGGAGGAGGTTCAGGGGTGACCTTATCACTCCCTACAACCTCCTGAAAGGTGATGGTAGCCAGGTGGGGTTGGTCTCTTTCTCCAGGCAGCAACTGACAGAACGAGAGGACACAGTCTAAAGCTGTGCCAAAGGAAATATAGGTTGGATATTAGGAAAAAGTTTTTTGCAGAAAGGGTGATAAAGTACTGGAATGGTCTGCCTAGGGAGATGGTGGAGTCACCATCCCTGGATGTGTTTAAAAAAAGATTGGATGTGGCATCTGTGCCATGGTTTAGTTGAGGTGTTAGGGTGTGGGTTGGACTCGATGATCTTGAAAGTCTCTTCCAACACAGTGATTCTGTGATTCTATAATTATATAGTCCAATAAAGATAGATGGGATTCCCATGTTTCCTGAACTGACCTCCAGTACAAGACAGAACATATATTTTCCCCATTAATTCTGTAACTTCTAATTGAGGTAGCACATTTTTACCAAGATAAATATTTAGGCAGATGTCCAGTAAACTGTCAGACTATCTCACCCACATAGGAAGGAGACATCCAGTCTTTTTTCAGGGCTTACTCTGGGATAAATTTATTGCTCAAGCAAATACAGAAATCTGCCTGAAGTCCCTGGTGTCCTGCTGATCCAACTGATAGCCAGTCATGTCCTGATCATTTTAACTGACATGTAATTGCTTTCCTGGATCTTTGACTAATGCTATAGGGACCCTCTGAGTCCTTTACCTCCCAAACATTTAATCCACACCTCCACTGGTTTTCCCTTACAAGGACATTGGGACAGTCATGGTAAACCAGAGCAAATGCCCCTTTTTCCCAGTGTATTTTTTCCAGCAGTGCTCAGAGGGATGGGCCATCTGCTGCTTTTCTCCAGCTTTCGTCTCAGGGCCCCACCATTTCAGCTCAAAGACCTCCTCAGTTACAATGAAGTTCCTGGATTTATTAAACTTCAAAGGATTTATTTTCCCTGAACTTCTTTGGAGTCTGTAACTCGTTCCTACTATCACACACAGTGCCACAGCTTAACTTTATTCAGCTGCCCTATCTGGCTGTTGTTGATCTGAAAGTGAAGTATATGAAATGCCAAACAGAATTGTTCCCATTCTGGAAACATTTTTCTCCCTTTGACAGGCCCTATAGGATTTATTATTGCTTTAGCCTTTCTTGTACTGGTTCCAAATTTGTCTTTCTTTCTGGTCTTTTGACCAGGGGTTATGTTATATTGAATAGAACTGAAAAGCCAAGTAGTTCCAACTAATTGGAATCTGTCCCTGTCTTTAGAGTGGCACTAATAGAAAAGAATCAATATTTTAAAAAACCCAAAAAACTGCTGCTGTTCTATGGTAAAAGTGAATGAGCTTTTTTTTGCCTGCAAGAATGTGTCACTTGAAATGTTTTATATCCCATATTCTAGAGATTTTTGTCTTTTAATATAGGTTCCTCCAAGCATCTATAAGCCTCCAAAGGAAAGAAAGCAACTAGAGGAAATCAAAACCAAAAATATCCAAAAAGCAAAAGTAAGTGTATTTTTTTCTTCTTTTATCCTTTCCTTTCTTCTAAACTGGTTCTTCTGTATTGTTTCATCTTCACAAATCTTAGAACTTGATCTGAAACATATCTGCTTTTGCAACTAAATAGCTCATGGCTTTTTCTCTAGAGTCATGAAGTTTGTATCCTCTACTCTGTTTCAGCAGCCTTTTTCCACCTTCTTTATTTTATTACTAATTGTCTAGGACACAAGGTCCACCTCTAACTCACTATATAAGTACCATAAGAGAAATTTTGCAAGCAGTCATATAAAATAGCAAAAACATGATTATTTTTCTTCACAATGGTTCTTCTCGTCCCATGGACGTGGATTTATAAAGTGTTCACTTATTTATTAAGGCTTCAAATTACAAAGTAAGTCCAATATTTTGGGGGTTTTTTTCTGTAGTAACTGAAAAATAACCACACGTTATTCACTATTTTAAAATATCAGCAGAATCTGACTTCTTTTTTGTGCGGACTTCATACTCTTACATATTCTTCATACATTCCCTTCAGCAGACAGAGAGAGTGTGAAGTCATCCTGGTTTGTAAAGAAACAGAGTACACGGTCTGTGTGTTAAGACAGCAGGAGAAGGCACAGCCTGGAAAATACAAACAGATGTAGCTATTTGATCCAAACTTTGACATGAGTCTTGTTCAGCGAGGTAGCTCATAGTTAAAGCAGATTGTTGTTGTCTTCTCCTGGGAGAGGAATTAATTAAATGTCCATTTCCACTTTCTTTCCCCATTCCCACACTGCAGTCACCATATCCAATCAAATAACAATATAAACTTGATAAAAGGTATGCCATGTGACTCCTTTTTATTAGCATGCTCCCACCCCCATTCTGAAAATGCCTGACTCTAGTTTTCACTAGCCAGTACAAGTCTGTTCATTACTGTTCTGGGCTGTCCTCATGTCTCTGTGAAAGGGGCATTGCATTCTGTTCCTAAACTGTAGTGAAAGTTTTCATGTGTGACAGATTCTAGGGGGATAAAATTTGCATTCCTTTTGCTGGCACATCACATTATTTATGCTTGATATTTCATTATAAAACAACATAACATTATTTTTTATCCTTTTATAGTTTTCATATTGTGGGGAAAGCACATCTAATTGTCTGTGTGCTTATTTGCAAGTTAAAAACTTTCTAGAAAAACTGGGAAAGAAAAACCAAATATCACAGTGCCTATACCATCAAAAATCTATGACAACTGTAAAATCACTTAACAACCAGCCACACTCTTCAGTAGAGAAAATGCATTAATACAAGAAACAAAGATAAACCACCACATAAATTATAGCTGTAATAACAGCAGTTTTTGTCACTTCTGGAATGTTATTAAAGGCATCCAAAGCATTCACAAAGGTCAATTCCCTAGACTGTTTGCTAAACAAGCTGATATGATGGATCCTAGCAGAAATATGTATGAAAAATGCCATTATGTTTCATAGCATTTTTGCAGAATCTGTAATTGTAACTGTAAGAACCACATCTGAGCATCTGTGAGGAATGAGAACACTGGAAGCCACACTCTTGACAGTTATAGAAACACTGATGTTATCAACTGCTGCCCAGAAAGCCATTAGAAAATCTAGTCTGTGTTTAACAGCTTTGCTTAGAGATTTGGTTTACAACCAAAATAAATATCCAAAACCTGGAAATGTGGTTGCCTGTACTTCTCTATACAATGACTGGGTCATTAATGCCAGGGATGTGCCTATTGTATGCACCCTTGGTGCAGTGATCCCCTGATCATAATTCTCTAATGTAACTCAAAACCAAAGCCATTGTTTGTCAGCTGTCTGGAAACACTTTCTGCCAATGGTACTGATGTGCCAAGGATAATTATGATACTTTTAAGCTGCTATCTGGACAAGCAACATGTTTCATATGGGCAGGCCTATCAAAGGCCTGATGTCCTGTGCAAAGGATACATCCAGGCAGAACTGTGTAGAAAATCAGTACTTGCTGACTTCAGGTCTTTAATCAGGAGTGAAAACTTATCTAAATACTAAGTCAAGCTTTTGGAATCCATCTTGGGACCAGTGTTGTTTCCCATCTTCATTAATGACCCAGATGAAGGGATTGAGTGCACCCTCAGCACACTCCCAGTGACACTGAGCTGGGTGGTGCACAGCTGACACACCTGAGGACAGGACTCCATCCACAGGGACCTGGACAAGATCAAGAAGTGGCCCATGGGAATCTCATGAGCTGGAACAACACCAAGAGCTGATGCTACACCTGGGTCAGGGCAGCTCCCAGTGCCAACACAGGCTGGGGATGCACAGATCCACAGCAGCCCTGAGAAGGACTTGGGAATGCTGTGGGTGAGGGGCTGGACATGACCCAGCCATGGGCACTCAGAGCCCAGAAACCTCCCTGTCCTGGGATCATCCAAAGCACCGTGGGCAGCAGGTGAGGGAGGGGATTCTGCCCCTCTGCCCTGCNATGGAGAGAAACTTTTTACAAGAGCAGGTAGTGACAGGACAAGAAGGGGGTGGTTCAAACTCAAGGAGGGTAGGTTTTTGTTAGATATTAGGAAGAAATTCTTAACTGTGAGGATGGTGAGGCATTCACACAGGATACTTAGAAAAGTTGTGGATGCCTCACTCCTAGAAGTGTTTAAGGCCAGGTGGGATGGAAGTCTCATCAGCCTGGTTTTGTGGGAAGTGTCCCTGCCCATGGCAGAGGCTTTGGAATGATATGATCTTTAAGGGCCCTTCCAACCCAAGCCATTCTATGATTCTGTGAATATAGTGGTTGGGGCTACAAGACTTCTTAAGATATAAAATTATTCTTAGAGAATTCAAACCACACTCTTTAAGATAATTGTTTTAATTTTAGGATCTACTCCTGAAAGCAAATACTAACCAGTTCAGATGTGCAACCATCAAGCATGAAAAGAGAGAGGTATGATGAAAAATACATGCTGAAAATTTCCCCAGTAGGAAAATGAAAAATGACTAGAGTATTTAAAGATATCTTCAAGTATTTGAAAAAAATATGTTTATTTGAGCTTAAGAATTATGTGCTATGATTTACAACTATAATGTCATTTCACATCCCTTTACCAGCATTTGCCTCTTTGTATGCATAATGGACAACCCCCTTTTCTTATACTTCTGGTGCTGCTTTAATATTCTCCTAATCTTGAGAGAAGCAACCTTTCTGTGAAACTGCTCCAACAAATCTCCAAACTGGCAATATTTCTCTAAATCCACATATTATTTTTTCCATTAATTTTGATGCCACAGAGCAGCTAAGCTGAGGGAATACTGGTCCCATTCATACAGAGTCATTGCTTTGGTTGCTTCCCAGTTCAGTTATGTCATCAAACTATGTATGTAATATATTCATTTCAGCATCAGTGCTGCATATTCTATTCACTGTGTTCATCCCCATGATACCAGACAGTTTCACATCAGTATCTATAGCTAACATCATTAAATTAATAAGCATCAGTAGAATTCTACCACTAATTAATAATTTCAGGCAGTGTGTTTTGACATCCTAGATTGTCCTCTCAGAATCTATTTCAGTTAAAAGCTGAATATATTCATATATATATGTAAGTGGTATTTCATAGTCAAAGAAAGAATCACTGTTACTTCCTAGCATTATTTTAGTCAATATTTGGTCATTTGGTATATTTAGTCAATATACCTTTGCATGATTGTATCCCACTAAGTTAGGTGTACATAGCAAGTTTTTGTGTATATTACAATTCCAAAATATATCCCCTGTGCATTTGTTAATCTCCAAAAAATATTTGATGAATACTCAAGTGTTAGTTTTGATAAATACCTAATATATTTTGCTGAGTAATTGAAAATTTGTTTCTGAAATAAAATAATGTATTTTTGGTTTGAACTGCAGAACATACACAACAGTATGGAGAGTAAACCAGCATTCAAGGCTCAAGAGATCCAAAGGAAGGTGAGTAACCTTTAAGAAATTGTTGTCATATGTACTTGAAAATTTGACACGCATGCAAATCTTGTGATGATGGAAACTCAGCTTGAATCCATGTTTTTACACTAAGGTCTTTGGCCAGGAGGATGGTATGGATTGGGTCTATGGTTCATATATTTTGTCCTATGCACCATTAATAATCCACAAAGAAAGGGTCAGGGGGTGACAAGAGCAGGGCTACTCCATGACGGGAGAGAAATAAGGAGCTAAAGGTGAGGAGAGCACAGGCAGTGCCCTCACCAAGCAGGACACAGTGTCTGAATGTGAGGAGATTGGTGGCAGTGGTGGCTTCTGCTGACAGCAAGTCACCCTTGGGCAAAATAAGGTAACAAGTCAGATCTGGGGTCTACCCAAAAATCCAGTCAGGAGACAAAGCAACAACAGCAACCCAGGTCCATGACAGCAGAAGACAGAAATGGAGAGACAACCAGGAGTGGAAGAATTCCCAGCATAATGGAAACTGAAACCCATTTCTGAGTCTAACTGGGGCTCCCAGACCAGTGAGCAGATGGTGTGAGGGAAGGTCCTGGGTGAGACTGGGTGATCAAAACCTTCTGGGTGGGGTCAGGGTGATCCCTGAACCTTTTGGTTCCCTGAGGTAAATTGCATGCAGTTGTAACCATATTGTGTACACAATCTAACCATATCACCTTATCAGTGTCTTCAGCTACAAATGGAGAAGATTTTATGTAAAATAGTGTGAAATGAGAATTGTTCCCAGCAAAAAAAGAATTGTGAAACCTTGGTTTAAGAACTCAGCATAAGGACAGAAGAATCTTGCATCAGTACATCACTGTTTCAAAATGAGATCCTAAAGAATGCTGAGCAATCATTCCAGCTAATGACTGTCTGATACACAATATACAATCAGGCTGGATGTTTGCCTTGTTTCCTTCAGACACTGAGGTCATGAAATCCACTATCCTGATTGCTTCTCTTGTAGAATTTTCAAGGGTCAGAGAATTGTAAACATTACAAAAGAGCTTTTCAGCCTTAACAGTGGAACACGTGAAAACTCACATTGCTCTTTCTGCAATAACTGCACTACAGATAATCTTCAGTCTTATATTGTTCAATCTGGCACCTTTCATTTGTTTCAAGTTCTTATTCAGAATAATTTCAGCTGTGCTTGTATTGTGGTCTCAAACATCTTGTGACAGGTCTACCTACTCTTTAAAACTATGCATTTAGGTACAGCTCATAAACACTGTGAAAAGATTGATTCTCCACTTGGGGGACCGGGCATCTGGCAAGTATTTCTAAAGCCTGTCTGGAATTTATCACACACTGAAGTTATCTTTAGTAACAGTGTCAGCAACTCACTCTGCTTGCTTACAGTCCAGCAGCATTTAAATACAGTAAGGTAATAAGATCCTAGTTCGTTTTGCAAAAAAAGAAAGAGAAAAAAACCCAAACCAGGAAACATCTGCATAGTTAAAACAAATACATGTGACCTATAATTATGTGGGCTCAGTTCAAAACTCTGCATGTTCCATTGCCCTTTCTGATAAAATAAAATAATGAAAATTTAGTGCAGACTAACGAAAGTCAAGCCATCTGCCTAAATTGCATCAAGAAAAATATGGATCTGGCATCCTCTGGCATTGATTAAAGCCACTTCTAAAAGTTGCTAGTATCTCCTCTAGATGCATAAACAGTTTTATCTTGTCTAAACACATTTGCTTTAAGGTTAGTTAGGTGATATTCAAGATGCTGCTGAAACTTTCAAGCAGAGATAGGCATATTGTTATTGACTTTTAAAATACTTCCTATTCCTGTTGCCTTCCTGCCTGTGCAACTCTCTGAGTAGACAAATCCTAAGAGGATGGTTTATCCAAGATATATATATATATAAAATTTTAATCTATCTTCAAATTAATGAAATTATGTAATGTTTTAACCAACTAGTATTTTACTTTCCTCTTTCTAGAACACCCACAATATATGATTTTTTTTTTCATTTTAGAAACATATATTATGTGCAGCAGCAATTATTTCTCTTGCTGTTCCAAAGTATCTATTCATCCTTTTCACTGGGAGAATGAGACAGTACAAATGCATCATCACTGTGTCTCAGTCTGGCTCTTGCTCATATCATATTTGCTCTTTACATATTTATTGGTTTTGGTGAGCTGTTGCATGTTCATTAGGTGGCAATAGTGAATATGATATTTTTCCACAAGAATTAGTGTTCTGTAATTTTCCCACTTCCATTTTCTCATCTTGATTTTCTCATCTTGAAAAAAAGGGAAGATATCTCACAACAGGAAGAGAATGAGTAAAATTCAGAGCTTCCTTGATACAATGTGACATAGAAGAATCTATTCAGTTGTTTTGCTTATACCTGCCTGCACATGTCTTGAGAGAACTAGTTATTTTGACTATATTGCCATATTTCTGCTTCATTGTCAGTCAGATTTCTGGTCAATAAACTGTGAAACTGAAGTTTAAGGTATTTCCATAAACATTCTTAGTTCAGTTCTCTATCCAAATTGTAGTTGATAAACACAGAACATGAAATCTGTAGACACAGAAAACCATCAAGAGTATGGAAACATCTACATGTGTCAGAGAAAATGTCTTCTCTAAGAAAACATTTTATACACAGTACCGGGATAAAATACCAACTGTTCATATAATGCAGAAGGCTTTGAGATGTGTTGAGACACAGATCAAAAGGCAGAACATCATTGGGCATTAAGAAGTCATAGTAAACCAAACAAAAGAAATAAAATACATTGGTTTAGATTCTTTTCCTAAATTCTTCAAGTTATCATCATTCTGTCAAGAAACTGACAGGTAATTAATTTTTTTGCATTAAAATATATTATCTGTGTAAAAACAGTCCTTTTACTTAGTGAATTCTAGGTGATGGAATGTGTTTGCTATCCTCAATCTACCTAATTAATATAATTCATAATGCATGCTTTTTCCTGTTATGTATTTTAGGAGACTTCATATTTCTGCATACAATATTTGCAGTATGTAGCTTGAGTGATTCTGTGCATCTGTTTCTCAGCTACTCATTAAGTTCTTCATTTGGAATTTAAATACATGTTTGAATTCTGAACACAGAACTTGTCTGGATTTAAGTCAAATGTATTATGATTAAGCTTTGTTTTCTGCAGAAATGATCTCAGTTCTTATTTCAGCAGCACTGCTTTGCCTTGGTTCATATCAGGTCTCTCACATGTGTCTGCAAAGGTGACCCATTTTCTCTGAATACCCTACCTGTGCAGGGAACAGTTTTAACTAGCAGAGAAATTGATCCTTTCCTCCCTCAGTATTTAGAAGTTGTCTGGGAGTCAGTCTTAGCAGAATACTTTGAAGAGCTAACAAAGCAGCCACAGGATCTAGTCTAAGTTACACCTTGAGGCCTGAAAGTCACTGAGAACTGTTCTTCATTTCTACTATCTAGAAAATGGATATGGCAAAGGGTGATTGCAGTTATCTTGGAATTACTTCTACACTGTAATACTGATTATTTATAAAATGTTTCTAAGATGTTCCTGTGAAAGGTGCTGCTTTTGTTTTATTTCATTGTTTTGGCTAACTGACCATCTTTCAGAGAGGCAGTTTATTGTCTTTGTCCAAAACAGATCAAATCCTTTTGCACATTGTATATGAGCACTGGAAAATCTGAAAGGAAGTGAAGACATTCTATGGGATTTGACATGGTCCAAGAGTGATTACAAATTTATAATCCACTTGGGGGACTTTGCTGATTTCTTAAGCAGCTTGAGTGGTTTATGAGCAGCACGCAATTTCATTGTGAATGTCAGATTAATGCTAGATGAATGCTTTAAGCAAAATTTATGCTGTCTTGGGTCAATTTATTTAACCCACTGAGATGTTTTTATACTCTGTTTTATGGTTTACATTACTAACTATAGAATATACATTCCCTTTCCTGACAGATTGACAATATACCCATTAAATTAAACACAGCAGCTATTTTGAGGGAGGGTGCCCTCTACCAGCGGAAATTGGAAGAGGAGCTCAAAAGGTACGACCGTGTCCTCCTAGGATTCCTTCTCACATCCCTGGATATAGGATAATGAACCACATCAAAAATAATTAAGTAAATTCCAGGTAAACTAAACTAATGGACCTGTTGTAGAGCGTGCTATTCTATAAAAACAGTTGACAAAGGAAGAGAGAAGTGGATTGAAGTGGACTGAAGAAAAAGATCTACAGCAAAGTAATTCTTTTTGTGTAGATGCTATACAGTGTTACTGTGTTCTGATTTAGCACTCTGGCTGGTGTCCACTTGCAAAGTCCAACAGGGATCATTTTTATATTTATTCCAATTCTCCAGACTAAATAATGACCCAAATACACGTCTATTTCTGTTTTCTCTGTACAAGATGCATCCATATTAAGCCAAATAATTTCATATATCTCCATTTTCTTCAATGGTTGTGGTCAACTACATGCCAAGTTTATTACATGAACTTGTTTAAACGTACATAAAAATACCTGTCCATTTCTATCACAGTAAAATATAGCACACTAGGAATGTGCTGTTCCTTAAAGCGAGATAAGAGCTGAGGGTGACAGCAGGACATGTAGGGACAGTGTCCTCACTGACAGCAGCTCCACAGTACCTTGGGAGGCAGCAGGACAGACCCAGGGACAGACAGCAGGGTCAGCCAGGGGTGCTATGAGAGTCCAAAGGGATGAGTCTGGGCTGAGGTCCAGCCAGGAAGCCAAGTCAAGAAGGCAGGGTCAGCACGGCCCTGGGCTGTGTGCAGGCTCATCTGTGGAGTAGCTTAGGCAAGGACCAAGGCTGTTAACCCAGGCTTAAATGTACCTCCTGGGAAGAAACTACACACACACCAAACCAGGACTTTTCATAGCTCTTCCTCACACAGTTCTTTTCACTCCAGTCCCATCCAGTGTTAGACAATCCCACTGCAGCAGAGCTGTCTTTGAACACAAGCATTGAATCCAGGGTGGGGGGAAGGGGGATAAGAGGTTGCAGGTCCTTTTGTGCATTTAGCACTCTAAGAAATCCTGACATAAGGATTCCTCCTAATATCAACAACACAGGTTTTCAGAGGATGTTTACTAGGGAGAGGGTGACTCCTGGATGGCCACTGAAGGTTGTATTCTACAGTTAGGAACACATAACATTTTCACTAAAAAATTTCACAAAGATAAAATTTACATCATGTCATCTTGCTTTAGTATAACTTCCAATCCACCCGGCTTAGCAGGCTAAGCACAAAATATTGATAGTGTGTAAGTTTGGATTTGATCTTTGGACCTAGCAGGTTTTGGTTCATGCATCAGGATTTTAGCAGGTAAAGTTCTTCCATGTTATATATGCTACTGATCACTCTAGCTGGCACAATTTATTCCACTCAGCAAAGGAATAGTTCCCTGTAACTTGACACTATTTTATCTTAGTGAGTTTTAAACTTCAGCTGCATTTAACACAAGACAGATACATATATATAGAGAGGAAATATATATAGATGTATATATAGATGTATCACATGTATATGCATTGGGGAGCAGCAGTAGGAGGCAATTCACTCCATGTTTGTGTCTGTGCCCTAATTATTGACTCATTCCCTCCTCTGCTGCAGGACTTTGATGGGCCTGCCCCAGGGCTTTGCTATGTTTTTCTCTCTCAGCTGAGCACAAAAAATAGGGATGTGACTTTGCTTAACAGCTGAATACTTCTTTGCCTCATTACAGCAATATTATTTAATTGACAAAATACAAAATACAAAACAGAAACAGTGTTAAGCAGAAGTTTTTTGTTCTCTGTATCAAAGTGAACAAGAAGATTGCCAAAGAGAAAAGTTATTTGTTCTTTTTACCTCTAAGCAAAGCAATTCTCTGAGAAAATGTACATCCCTTTACCCTGATTCTCTCTGCTCCTTATGAGAATCCATACATAGCTAAAGTTTGCCCTCTCTTGGGGCTTTGTTTTACTGAAAACTTTCAGGTCCATGCTCTCATGTACTTTCTTCCAATCTGGCTTTCTCAGGCTTTACACATAGTAGGAACACCTCTTAGACTGGAATTGAAATATATCTGTCAAACAACTTTATGATGACTGCCTGCCTTTTTTTCTCTGCAGAGATCAAACACTTTCTATCAAAGGCTACTGGAATTGTTTTACAAACCAAGGCAGGGCTACAAAGCCAGATCCCTAGAATAGTATATTCTTTTTTTCTCTCTTGCAGAATTGAAAATTTGCAACAAGGGGCTGGGGACCCATCTGAATTCTTGGAATGGCAGAAACAGATGCGTGGAAAAGATTTGGAAGAACAGCTGACTGAAATAGAGTGTAGGAGGCTTCAAGGAAAACTGAGCCGTGAAGAAGCAGTTCTAGCTCATCAGAATGTAATCCAAGAAAATAAGAAGAAAGCTGATCTATTGAGAGAAGAGGTAATACATACAGGGATGCTCAAATTTTGCTGACTTCCAATCCGTGCAAATCATAGCACAGATGATGCCTACTATTAGAGGTGTAAAATTCTATGCAGTGTCTTTACTCACTGGAATCTGCAAACAAAGGAAAAAGATGGCTATAACTTCCAGATACAGCAATTCTTGCTTATACATGAAAGTACTTTTTACAAGTGTTTTTTTTTATTTGATTAACACTTAGCAAGTAAATTGAATAACAGCAGAAGGTCAAAGCATGCTCCCCTATATTCTGTCATTATGCAAATCCTTTTGGAACATACTTAGATACTAAGGATTGAAAGCACAATTAGCATTGAAATAAACAATATATAACTGATTTCTTTATCTTGTTAAAATGAGAGCCAAAAATATGAAACTTAAACTAATATAATTCAATTTACTTCATATTATCTGACACACCTAGATCTCTCTTAGGTGAAAATTCAGACACCCACTTTGGATCCATCTATATGGAAAACTGAATATTTATGCCAAGAAATATTTTCACAGTTTTCAGTCTGGCAAATCACAGTTTCTCAAAATCATTGCTAGATCTTTGTTATTTTCACAACTCACATTACATTTTCCTAGTGCTTTTCTTAGAAACGAAACAGGTGATCAAGAATCACCAAATACTGTAGATTTAAACCTTTTCACAGCCACCATCACATTCTTTTCTATTTGTCCAGTTTGTTCCTATGTCCTCTAGGCCAGTACCTGTCTCTTGACCATCTCACAAATGTCAGTGCAGTGTCTCAGCAACATAAAATGGGACCACAAATGTACAAAATTTTCATAAAAACCATGTTACAAAAAGAAAATTTGCTAAATGAGTTTTTTTTCTGTTCTATAATACCTTTCAATCTTTTTTGGCTTTGACCCTTCATGTTTGTTTAGAAAGACTATAGCAAGAATTTACATGAACCCTATTGTGTACAACTGAGCATAGCGTGATTGCTCATACTCATTCCAAGATTATTGCAGTTGTTACATTCACTTCAGCTTCAGAGCATATGTGTTTTATTTGTTAGCAGGAACATCCCAAAATGAATAGATTTGGGGATGTGCAAATAAGACTTGCTCTAACCCAACCAATTCCACGTAGCTCCCTTTGCTTGTCAACAAGCAGGGCACGTCATCCATATGCAAATCTCCAGATGTACTGGGCACCAATTGCCCATTCCCCAGTGTTCAGCTGCCATGCTGACCCACTTCCTTCTTTTAAAACTCTGGTCTTCCATCTAAAACAGGAAGAACTGCAAGGAATCTAGTCTGAGATAAATCAATTTTCCTTTTTCTTGTTCCTTTCCTCTGACAAAGAAAGGAACATGGTACCCAGAAGTGGACTTGACATTACAGAGATATGACTTGGGCCCAAGAAGTTCCTGCAGGCACACAACTAGCAGTATAAGAGATTAGCACACTTCTTGCTATCTCACAACCAGATCCAGAAATTACTCTTTTTATCTGCTCTTGGAAACATGTAGGAGGGAATCATGGAAAATAGCTGTACAAATGTCACACAGGGCAGTTGTGTGTAAATAAAACACAGAGAAGGGTGTTTAAATCTGGGTCTCTTTCTTGTCCCCAGCCATTGTCCGTCACTACTTTTGTGGATGATGTAATAGTTTGAATCCAATTTTCCTTGCATTGTTTCAACGATTTGAGGCACTCAGATCACCACTTATCAGGAGTTGTATTCACCAGGTTTTTTGTGATTTAGAAAGCAGAGCTGATGGACCTGTATGCAGAGAAACGTCTACAGGAACAGAAAGAAATGAAAGAGCTGGTGGAACAGGTCATGGAAGGACACAAGAATGTAAAGCAAGTAAAAGCAAAGGTCCAGGAATACAAACAACAGATAGGTAAATAAATAGATTGCCAGAAAAATGAGAGGTGATGCTAGACATCCCCAAATTATTTCATCTTTCTTTTAGTGGGCCAATTACAATTTTCACAGAAGGGAAAGTGAAATTGAGGGAAAGATCCAGGCTGTACATTCCCATGAATGTATGAATATGAACTCAGGAATCAGCTGGTAATGGGGAGATCAGAAATTCTAAGCTACTGGTCATGGGGATTACTCTTTGTTTAAACAAGAGAAATACATCACTAATGATCTACAGCCAGTTTCCCTTCCATCTAAAAGTAGCACATGTAAATGACTCTACTTTTTGTCAAATGCAGACTTCTCTGCTTGTGTATCTCCATACTTGTATTCATAAGGATTGAGGCAGGCAAAGAGAGTTAGTCACTCCAGAATGGACTAGCAGAGCCTACCGGCCTTTGCAATGCAGTTATTTCTAGGATATACATAGCTTGGAAGACTATGAATATTTTCTACTTTGTAATATCCTTTTATTAAGTAATGAAACAGTATGTACAAATGATAACAGAAATTACAAAGCAGTAATTCAAAGTGTCTGTGTATGTATATGGTAGGTTTGTGTGCTGAATAGAAGGATAGATGGCACAGGTGGGAAGTACTCATTTGTTTCTTTAATGATTCCTCCCACCAATACCAGACTGTTCCCTCAAGTACCTTTAGATCAGTATTATTATCATTATTCATGAATGCATTTGAATTTTCCTCCAGATGGACTACTTGTTAAAATAAGCAAACAACTAACTGAGATTAACTCTTATCTTTCAGTTCAGCAGGTTTGTGAAGAAAGTGGCGAACTCCTCCGGCAAGCTTTAGAAGAAAAGGAGGAAGAGAATAGGAAAAGATACGAACTAATTCAGCAAATCCGAGCTATTGAGTCTACATCTAGCATCAGACACAAGTTTGTTGATTTAACAGAGGTAAGCTCAAAAGGAAAAACTACTGTTTTTACATAAATGTGTACTGTGTATCTGAGTTCACACATTCAGAGGGATCGTGTACTGCAGATATATCACAGTCTGGATGGATGAAGTACAAAGTGACCCCATACATGTCATATTTTGTCATATTGCATGACAAAAGTTAGATCTGAAATGGAACATTGACAAAGTCTAGAAAATGAAAATTTTATCAAGAAGAATATTCTGATGGCAAGTGAAATCTTAGTCCTCTTGAACCTTCTTTGAATTTTGCCAACAGAATCTGGGTTTCCCAATATCTTACAAAAAGAGACTGGACAGTGATTACAAGATGTTCTATGCATCTTCACAAATTCAAAGATTTGTCAGTCAGGGTAAGAACTGAATCAACACAAAGTTTGGACTGATTTATACTTAGTCATATTGCAGTGATGATGGCCATAGTAATTAGCAAGATTAATTTCCTTTACTTTCAAAACTGTCAACATTCAGATATATGAAAGAGATTGTCAAGAGAACCCAAAACCTTCTGAGTTATTACAATTCTGTGTAAATGACTTGTGTAAGTCTATAGTTTATAGTAACTGTATTAACTGTACCTCAAACTTCTTGGACTTGCTGTTGATGCACAACTCATATGCCTGAGATCGGGCTCTGCAATGCCCAGACTTAGGCAGTGTCCAGAAATCTGTTATCTTAGTTGTTAACTTAATAAGAAGCAGGTTAGCAGATTGGACATAAGGAATACATTTTTTACAATGAGTGTGATGATCCACTGACACAGGTTGCCCAGAAAAGCTGTGGATGCCCCATCCCTGGAAGTGTTCAAAGCTGGGCTGCATGGGACTTGAAGCAACCTGGTCAGGAGGATGTTCTTGGCTGTGGCAAGAGCATTTGGACTGGCTGGTCTTTGAGGTCCCTTCCAACTCAAATCATTCTGTGATTCTATATCACGACTTCACTGTTCACTAGCACTCTAGTGAATTGGCACACTTTTGGTGCAAGCTTGCCCTGTTTTTCTTTCTACTAATGGCTTTTTCAGGCCTAGTGCAACTAAGTATTTGTCCACAAAATTCCCATTCATTCTCCTAATTTTTAAAATACCAGTTCTTCCCTTCATGGTACTTTAGTTGCTTGAACTCCAGCAGTATCTACTGCATGAGTATAGAACTTTTCTTACTTTAGAAACTACTTCACTGGTTTCACTGAGCATTTTTGAAATGCAGACACTCAAAACATTCAGCTTCTACCACTCTATGCCTTGACCAAATTCTCTTTCCTAGACATGTTTGATGTCTGCTTGTCATGCTCAAACACTACCACAGATAGATAGACAGATAGATAGACAGATTTACCCTGTTGCAAAACATTTCCCCTTCACTTCCTGTGAATACAACTCGATGGTTATTGACTAGTTTAAACTAGAAGCAAAGTAATATGGCATTTGCTATTTGCAAATCACTCTAAGGTAAAAGCTGAGAAGGAGATCACAGAATCATCAAGGCTGGAAAGGACCTTCATGGTCATCCAGTCCAATTGTCAACCCAGAACAACCATAATACTATTTCATTAACCTGTGGTAGTACATCTTTTTCAAAAGTACATATTTTTATGTAAAAATAAAGGCTGCATAACACTGAACTCTTTTACCAATTGTCTACTGATGCTACTGGTGACCATTGTGTAGTTGACTGGCAGACCTGGAGCACGGAAGCAGAAACCACTGAGACAATATTGCACAACCAGCCTCTAAATGAAAAAACAATGATGATCTCTTTTTACTAACTCAACTTTTGGAGCTTTAGGAAAAGAAGCTATGGAGACCAAAACTGCTGAAAATCTTATAGCAGAGAAAGCCATTCTATTTTGTGGCTTTACTGCCCCAGGCCACTTATGCCCCACTCCCCTTACTGTCTCCTTCATCTTTCTTGGCTTTCCATCTGTTTTATGGACCAATGGTCAGAAGAGGACCACTGAAGGACAAGGACCTGACTAGACTGCTTAGATGGCATCCCAGACCAGGGAAGAGGGACTGAATTGCAGTCAGTTCTTCAAGGCAAACTGAATATCTGAGCATCTATCTATGATGGAGCATCCTTCTCTTTTCCAGTTTCTTTTCCTTCCACTTCATGGTCAGTTTTGGGGGAAAAGCTCACAAGCAGAAAGGTCACTACTATTCTGCCAACAACTCACTCAGTATTCAAAAAAAGGAGGATTTTTTAAATGTGCTATAGTACAAGTTATGCACCAAAGGTGTGTACCAAAACTATGTTAAGATGGACAAAAGAATATTAGTTGGAGTGAAATTGATTAAATTTTGCAAAGAAAGCTACACAGGAGCTCACTATTTGTGTGGGTTTATGCAAGTTTTCCACACGTGCAGGGGAACTGAGATTGTACCAAGGTGGTGAGAGTTGCTCTTTACTCCCAAGTAACAAGTGACAGGACAAGATAAAATGGCCTCAAATTGTACCAGGGGAGGTTTATATTGGGAACTAGGAAAAATTTCATCCTAGAAAAGGTTGTCATACATTGGAACAGACTGTCCAGGGGAGTTGGTTGGGTTACAATCCCCGGAGATGAGAAATGGCACCTAAGGACGTGGTTTAATGGTGGACTTGAAAGAAAGGAAAAGTATATATAAGAGCAAGGGCCAAAAACTTAAAGCTTTCACAAAGCTGTTAGGAAATGATCCATCTTTGTTTGCAAACTGAAGTGCAGAAGTCTCTCTTTAGATATCAGAACCTCATTATCATGCATATTGCAAAGTGGATACTAAAAAGCCTTCATTAAACACTCAGGGTTGAATATTTTTGATTTGGGCATTATGATCTGAATTTTCTGGGTACACAGCATTGTTTAGTCCTAATCATTTCAGATAAAAATAGTAGATACTGTTATAGATTATAGATCAAATGCATATTTTGGAGATAGATAAATACAAAAAATGTATATTTTTTAGTGTAAAGTCTGTTCTGGTTTCACACATTAAAAAAGAAGTAGTTTTGCACATTTTAAAAATTCAAAAATCTAATTAAAACTAAAAGTCAAGAATTTTTTTTGAGAGCAAATATATTGTATTTATGATTCATCTTCTATATATTTTTCAATGCTTTTTCTTTAAATGTTTTATGAAAGATATGCTCTGGGTTTTAAAAACAGCTTTTAAATACCAGTTAGTTTAGGACCATCACTATATTTCTGGAAATCAGAATATATTCAGCGTGAATTGGAACACAATCAAAATATTCTGGTTTTACTTATTTACTCTCCTCTTGGTATTTACAGTGTTATTTAAACCTATATTTCCTGTTCTCTAGACTGGTGGCCATGGTTTATTTGGTGAAATGTCAATAGTGGAACTACGGGAACGCCTCGCCCTACTCAAGGAAGCACAGAAGGCAGCAGAGGAAGAGAAGAGAGACCAGATAATTCATGAAAAACAAGCTAAGGAACAACTTATTCTAGACAAACTGGACCAGATTTCCCAATTCAGAGCAGAACTTGGACGAGCAGCTGCTTTAAAGTCAGTATAAAACAGCATGTGACATTTAAGACATTGCAATTTCATTATTATTTTGCCAGCCCTTGAGGAGGAGAAAAAGTAGAGAGCAAAATACAGCCCTTTTATAAATCAGTTTGACTTTTGTCAAGGATTACACTGGGGCCAGGATTTCCTTTTAATTCTTGAAAATAATTTTCATCAGATTTAACAAATCGTTTTCATCGTTTATGGTTGAAGACACTCCATAGGCTAGTGTTGACAGTATTGCCCCAGGATTCAGAGCCAATAATATATATTTAGAAAGAAATTTTGCCTTTCTTCTGTTCCTTTTCAGCTAATCAGAACTAATTTGATGTCATTAGAATCATTCTAGCTTGCCACTTAAAGTTGTTTCTCATTCTCATCTAAACCAATATTACGACTGTAGTTTTCTTCCTTGAATATCATCTGTAATGTGAAAAGGAGGGTCTTATTCTAGAAGTTAAAAATATTTTAGGATGAAGATTTTGTGATAGCAATAATAAGTTATAAATTAAATACATTATAGCATTATACCAAAAATGAAATTCTTTGCTTATCGACTCTCCGATCAAATTCTGCATTCATTATTAATATTTATTGTTAATTATCATATTTATTAATCATTGTCAAAAAGGATCCATAACCATCATAGATGCTTCAGATATGCAGAAGACAGGTCCCTTCCACAATGGCTTTTCAATCTAAGTGAAAGCTATTTACAAATAAAGCTGAGAAGGAGAAAGCCTGTGTAAAAGTATACAACATGGCACACCTCTTGATCTTATACAATTTTTACTTCATCTTAAATATTTTCCACTGTTTTCTTTCAAATTGTCTTTCATCTTTTCCCTTTTCTGGCTCTGAAAGGTAAGTCCTTGTCTTGCCATATTTATTTTGCAAACTGATGTTCAGGCTGACTTTCAAAAGACATATTCTATCAGGCTTACAAAAACATGTTTTTAGACATGTCTTAGATTCATGTTTATTGCCAAAGGTGGCTTCTCAGAGTTCAGTTCATGTTAATCATTTATCATCCAGTTCTACATCTCAGTTACAGAAGGCAGTATTGATGTATTCCTTTAGTTTTCACTCATCTCAGCTCTAATTTGGCTTGTTGCTGATAGTTAATCTCCAAAGACTGTGGTTTTACTATGTTAGTACTTGAGATGATAGTTTAATGTATTTAATGAATCGATAACTGCAGCTGCAGTGGATTGACTGCACAAATCAGTGACCTTCTTTTCTATGGAATGTATCAAGAAAAGTTTTTAAGACTTAAGAACCTGAAATGGAGTTGGAGCTGGAAATGTACTCTCATTGCTAAACACTCAGTATTGTGAAAGCCTGTGGGAACTGCTTTCCACCAGACATGCAAACCAAGCATTAAGAACTTGTGTACTACATAAAACCTGTTTCACTAGCACCTGCTTAAAGAATCATCTGTTCTGCTAGATGTGTTGTGTGTGAATTTTGTATAGGGCTGAGTTCCTTTAAACTAGACTCTTTGGTTTAATTCAGAACTAAAATTGTTCTGATCCCAAAATAAGCTGTGCTTGAATGAGAAGATTTGATTCACTTTTTGTTCTGTCATTTGAAATGTTTTTTAGAACAGACCAGCACGCCAAAGATAGTAGACTCTAAATTAAATTATACACTAAATTTCAAGCCTCTGAATCAATCAGTCAATCTGGTCAGATTCTTGATAAGTTATACAGTAATTTTAATGGAGCCATGTTTGCTTTCTAAATAAAGAAATAACATTTTGTTATCGATGCTAGAGGATATTTTCCTTTCATGGTTCCTAGGCAATTCATGTATGTAACTTGGAAGTAACTCCTATAAAAAGGCATCATTATAGTATACCAAAAATGTTTTTTGGGAGTGTATTTCATGCATTTTCATACAGAATCCAAGTCTCTGGTACAGGAATAGGACATGCTGGCCATGGCATTTACAAATGCTAGATGCTTTCATGCAGTTTTTATTTCTCTCTATACAAACAATGGGCTTTGTGTATTAAACCTTATTTGCAGATCTTGAATCCTGAAATACCTCTCAAATCAGTGTGAGTGATTAATTGTTTGGGTTCTGTTCTTGATATGTTGCACAGGAGATACAAAAAGCTAATTTTTATGTTTACAGAATTGATACATCATTTAGGGATAGAACAGAAAATCTTACCAATAGTCCTTGTAAGTTAGCCTTATGCATCAATATAAAATTATGTGTTATATCTTAAATTGCATTGTGTTGAAGGCTACTGTTAATCAGCTAAAGTATAGCAGCTAAACTCTGCTAAGCAAAAAATCACTGCTTTAGTGGCAGCTGGAGTTTAATCGGGTCCCTACCAGGTTCTTTCAATATCATTTACAGACATACATCAACACAAAAGAGGCACATTGTGCAAGCATATAATGAGCTATATTAAACAAAATAAGAAATGGAACATGAAAAATTACAGAGACATTGGCCTTTAACATACTGCAAGCTGTGACAACTATCACAGCAGTAGCTTTGTGAGTGCTTTGTGAATGCAGGATGGTATATGTGCAGGACATCCCTTTAATTGCTACAGTTTCATACAGTTTGAAAATCAGCACTGTCATGTGAAGTAGACAGGCAATTCTGTTATCAGCTGTCAAAGTTGAGCACCAGCAGATTTGTGTGTGTTTGAATACATGCTAATGTACTCAAGTTACATGGCTGTGTACTTGGGATACAACTCCCTTTCATTCCAGTGAGGGACATCTATTACTGCAATCAATTAATGCCCTAAGAATCACACAGTAGTTCAAACCCGTTGGTTTGAGGCTCCCTCCATCCACATTATCTGTGGTTTGGGGGGAGAGTTACTTTATGTGGTATTCAAAGTCTGGGACTGCAAGCTCTGACCATTCACTTGATTTAAAGCTGTCAGAGGAGAGCAGCACTAATCCTCCTTGACTTCCTTGTACATGAGGAAGATGTACAGACTCCCACCACCTCAAAAGTTCCCTACATCCCCATCTCTCTCTGGTAATGGTGTAACACTGGGCTCCCAGCACTGGATTACAAATGATGGTGTGTTTGCCAAGATGGCAGAGCATTCCTTTCCCTCTCTGCCACTGCCAGTGCTCAAATCACTCCCTGACAGGGGCACTGACTACACACACTGAGAGAAGGGTAACCCCTCTCTCTTGGCCTGAGGTGGGGAAGCGTGGGCAGAGTGTGAAAGCAGCCAGAGCAGGAAAAGTAGAAGGAGGAGGAGGTAATGAGTTCTTCACTATCATGGAAACAGAAGGGGGAAATTTATCTGTAATGATGGATCACAAATATGAAGATGTGAAGAGAAGATGTAAGAAAAAAACGAAGCCAGGCTTTTCTCAGTGGTGGTCACTGAGAGGACAAGAGGAGTATCAGGAAACATTTTTTACTGTGAAGATGACCAAGCATTGGCACAGGTTGTCCAGAGAGGTTGTGGAGTCTCCATCCTTGAAGGTGTTCAAAAGCTGTTTGGACACAGACCTGGGCAAACAGCTCAAGGTGGCTCTGCTTAAGCAGATGGGGTGGTCAAAATGACTCCTAGAGGTCCCTTCCAGACTCAGCCATTCTGTGATTCAGTGACTGAAATTTGATTATGCAGCTTCAAAATGTTTTTTTCAAATGAGGAAAACATGGTTATGAATAACAATCATTTCCCCACCTAAAATTAGGTGCTTAATAAGTTAATTCTTTTGGAAGGAAGTCAGATTTTGAGTATTTAAATCACTCACGTAAGTACAAAATAGTATTCAGTCTAATAGTGTGGTGTTCTTAAATGTCAAAATAGTAACTGCCTTACTAGTGAACTGTTAAGAGTTAGATACATTCACTTTGCTAACTGCAGTAATTAGAATTATATGGTACAGGACAGAAAGAGGAAAGGTACTGTGAACTACAAACAGCCCTACTCACTGAGGCTATGGGAATTTTTAAAATTTTTTTTTTTAAATATTATTTGCACTATAAGCAATTCTGCTTTTAAGAAAAATATTTGTTTTTGCACAAGACTCCCTTTTGTAAGGTGAGCATAGAAATACAGTCCTAGCAACTTGATATTTTAGTGCCTAGAATGGTCAAGTGGTCATTTTTACTCAACAAGTATAATACAAGTACAATACAAGTATTGAGTCAGTTAAGAGCTGTCATACATCTATCTCTTTATACTTTTCATGCAAAGCTGGAGTTTGAAAATGTAAATGAAGAGCCAAATATAGATTATAGGAGGAAACCTCTGTGCAAATCTTCAGATTCCCCATTTTTATAAATATAGCAGAGAAGAATTTTCTTAAATTATCACCTAATTTTCTATTGCTCTGGAGAGGATTTTTCTGTTGCTAGCCTATTCTGACTGGCTGTTACCTTACTTCCTTAGGAACTATGTGATATGAGGTGACAGAGATCATAAGAAGTTTTTCTATCCTGAGCCCTCAAAGTTCGCAACTGACAACAGAAAACCAGAATTTTAATTTTTTTTCCTTCCTCTCTTGGAGTTTCTGTTATGATATGGTGTGGCATCTGAAAATCTATGAGACTGGCAGCTTTCTGGAATAGTGTAGAGAGATGGCTGGCACAAAACTACACGTAGAAAAGAATATTACTCTGAAAATAAGCAAGTATTTACAATATTAATATAGAAGCAGCTGTTGCTTCCTGATGTTAAACTTCTTGCTATATTTCCTTTCATTGTATTTACAAGTATCTGGATTTGCATATAAGGAAAGGTTTTGTTGTTTATTCTCACTGACAAGGTTTAATCATCAAGTATTTACTTAAAACCTTACTGTTATATTCTCCTATATCCATTGGAATACAATGCCTTGATACAGTGCAAATAGAAATAAACCATGTCCTCAATTACAACAGTTTTTTAGATTTACAGTATAGTGTTAGAAGTTAATCTCAGTGTAGCAGAGTATATCACTGTCTTACAGAGGATAAGGAAAAGTTATCCTAACTAGAGAGCATGACACAGAGCAGAGGGGTTCAGGAAGTATCTCAGGAGAGCAACTGGAAATGAGAAGCCAAGCTTAAGTGTGTCCCCTACTTAGAGTTCACAGTCACATTTCAGAATGTAACACAGGTCATATTGCCCCTTCATCCAATTCCTAAAGATTTGGGGACCTCTAGTCTGGAATGGCTGCACTGAAGGAAACTTGCTGTCACAGAGTTTCCTATAAGCAGAGATAAAGCTAAAGGCAAAAGCCATCACTCCCAAGATGAAAGAAGTGTTTGGATCCTTGGATTCTTGACACAGACACTTTTTAAAGGCAAATTGGTGGGTTTAGCATCAGAAGGAACTTCCTTCTTCCCCATCTGCTGGCTTCTTGAGAAGTGTCTTACACTGAAAACACCCAAGATGTAAGGAAAGAGTTCAGTTGTAAAACATTCCTTTTCAAAAGGCAATTTGTCTGTGAAACTAGTCCTGCCACTGACAGAATGACAACTACAGAATCAGCTGGACAGTGCCTGGTGCACTCTTCCTGTGTCATTTGGAGTCTTTATTTGGTTTCCAATAAAAGCAATTGTAATGTTGCACCACTGCAACATAAAAAGACATTTTATAAAACTACCTTTTGCCAGCTGCACCCAGCAGATCTAACATGGCTATAAAATTGTGTACATTCCTTGGAAGATCTGACATTTCCTTTAGCTCTGAATTTAGCCAGAGAATCACAGCTGCTCATGACATAATATTAACTCTACAGTTTGATCTTACTAAATTCGAGGGCAATGTTGAATAAAAGAGTTGAATATTGAGTCACTCTGTAATATGGTGTAACCTACATGGAGAAATAGTGAGCAAATTGGGCCAATTGGGTGAAAGTATGTAAAAACAGATAAACTGTAAGTTCCAGGGGACAGAAAAGTGGGTACAGTAGGAGGGGGGTAAAGGAAGCCTATCCAGTCACGTCTCTGGCATGCCTTACTTTTATGCTGCACATGCTGCTATCAATTTATGCTCACACAGAGCAACTAACCTTAGTTAATACATCACCATTCCATTGATTCTGTATCTGGGCATTATGACACAGAAAAAATCTCTTTTATTTCCCAAGGAATATAGCAATCAAGATGAATACTAATGATCATATAAAGCAAACTCCATAGTTCACACAAGCAGAGAGCTGCAGTATTATCCCAGGTTTTGCATGTTTTTGGTTTTTTTTTTCCTCAAGAATGTCATGTCAGGCTTGAAATACTTCAGATATTGTCATCATGGTATCCTGTGGGAAAAAAAATATTCTATGTGGTTTAGTAATGCTGTTCTGTAAACAACAAAAGGCAAATTGTAAGTACCACATGCAAGTTATATGATTTAAATCTCTTTTGAGTCTAACTGGTTCTCAGAAGCAAGAGCAAATTCATTATTGCCAAGGTAATATGTGCTCAGATGGATTTACTCCGTGGATGATATTATTTTACCTTCTCAATGTTTCTTTTTGACTTTTCAGGCAAGAAGAAAAGAAAAAGTCCCAGTCTGGTGAAAGGTCCATAAAAGATGAACGCATTTTAAACCTGCAGAAGAAGATTGTAGAAAAGACAATGGAGCGTAAAAAGCAAGCAGGACTCCTGAAGATTATCCCCCAGAAAACCAAAATCGTGTCAAGCAAGGTCTGGTTATTACATAAGGAGAAAAGCTCTGCAATAGACCTGCTGTTCACAGACCTTTGCTCAACTGCCAGCACTGGCAAGGGGGCAGAGGCAGATGGTGCCATACACGGCTGGCAGTAGCAACACCCTGCCTCCTGCCTAGGCACAATTTCTTCAGCTGTGGCCTTGACCTCACCTTCTTTTCACACATTCTGCTATCACAGAGCACAGCTCATCCATTCAACACCTGCCTTCCCACTCTTACTACCACACACTCATCCCATCAAGACAGCATCTTACCCCATGTGCAACTCTTGTCTTGCCAAGCTTGCTGTCACACACATCCCATCACACAGCACAGTGGGATGCTCACCCCTCTCCCACCCAAGGCATGTTACAGTTTATGTGGAGAGTTGCAGCAATGTTTAAATCATCTTAAATTGGGCAACCCACTCCACTAACTTTTCTCTGCTCATCACGCCAAGTTTGATGTTAACAAGTTTCCCAATCATGTTAGCAAACCACGTTGTCAGGCAGCAGGATTATCAAATAGAATTCAGTGTATTCTCTAAAGAGAACCATTGGATCACCTGCAGTCTGATCATCTCTGTGTCTTTCCTGCAGGATTCTTTGCAATGGAACCGTTGGAAAGAACTGGAAGCGAGTCGGGAAAGAAAGTTCCAAGTGCTTCAGCATGGCTTCATGTACAGAGAAGCAGCTCAGAAAAGGGAGCTCATGGTGGCAGTAAAAAGTGGAGCCAAAGCCTGTGTACTGCGCTCTGATCTAAAATAAAAATACATTTGGAACAAATTCAGGCCTGCTGGAAATACCTGATTACCTATTTACTACAAGGTTGAGTTTTATTCTTTATTTCACCTTTACAGTGTGGTTAGAAAAATGTGAGTCTTACAGGCACAATTGAATAAAACCCTGTTTGGGGGTTGTAATAGAATTTAATTTTTTATGTTCTTTTATAATGATGTAATGATTAATTATATAATGATTTTTCTGCTGGAATCAAAAGCTTTAAGAAACTGAAACTTGATCATCAGAGCTCCTACAGCATAATGGCAAATATCTGTGTAAGAATGTCAAGACCTGTATTTCTGGTTTTGTATGCTACGCCATGGATTGCTACACTCATTTTTCCAAAAGAATAAAAATAAGGGCAAACCCCAAGCAGTATTTGTTTACATTATGCATCTTTTCAGAAGGCATGGTCAGCCCAAGTTTCTAACCTGACTTCTTACATGAAAGTAACTATGTAAGAGGATTTCCAGTTTCAACACTGTTTTAGAGGATGTGGGAGAAACAGTTTAGAAGGTTTGATGATGTGAAAGCCTCCAGAAGACAGAGTATAGATTCAGTGACCCAGCCAGACCATCCCTCTATTTGCAGATGTAAATTTCTTCAATCTTTAAACAGTAAAAGGAGAACATAACATTGATCTCTTTAGGGAGCTGCTTCCAGAAAAGTAAAAATTCTGTTACTCACCTAGAAGATAATTTGCCCTCTGACAGTTTCTACACTCTGTGAAACAGCCTTTAAATCACAAAACTTATTCAGGCACAAAGTCAAGCAGGATATAAGTCAGAATTAAAATCTGTCCAGCAGTAAGACTATGTAATGTATTTCTGTTTTAACTCAATGCCAGTTACTAAGTGTTTAATTATGGCTATTGCAAATATTTAAATTGAAGGAGACTGTCACTGACATGAGAGTCAGGAAGCTGCTTCTAATGCTCTCACAACATTGCATTTTTCACTTTTTATTGAAAGAGGTCTAATGGAATTCTTTTATTGCCATCTAGCTGTGAAGATCACTTCCACAACCCACAAGTTGATAAAATGTGCTGTATTTTTCACTCCAAATAAATGCTCTAGTAGTCCACAAAGGCAATGCAGGTAGGGCTCATGCTCCATAGCAGGAATTAAGGAACACGGGAGAGTGAAAAGAAGGAATCATAGAAGTAGAACTACATAGAAAAAGAAACTATGATGCCCTTTTCTATGGTATTGTATCTCTTTAAATGACAAACCCTTGGTGCCAGGGAGTTTGTGGTTGTTCAGCATTCTTTTGCACTGTATTCCAGAGCAACAAAGCTAATTGGTGACTCTAACATCTTGATTTTCCAGAAGCCAGCAATTAACAGCTGACACTCAGGGTCTAGGACATTGCATGGCTGAAGAGTTCTTAAACTTTTTCATAAGAATTCTAAAAAGAAAAAAAAATCATTAAGCAGATATGGAAGTCATCGAAATTTCAAAAACCCATCACACTTCAGGGTTCTTTACCTTTGATTTTGGACCAAGTTTTCAAAATTTTTACTGAATTACAATCAAGCTGATTCAGAATTATTTCCCTCTCTATATTTTCTTTGCTCTCAAATGGAGGGACTGAGGAACAGAGGAATCTCAATAATCCAGCTGTGGAATTTTTTGCCTTCAGAGGTCACAAGTAGCCCTATTGCTACTCTGGGATCTGATGTATAAAGTCATCAGAATCAACATTTCGAGGAATGTAGAAGAATGTGTTTTGAAGGGAATACCAATATATTAGTATACTGGTATTTTTGTATCAATATAGCCTACTGACTTTTCAGTGATGGCAGGCCTTTCAACAGTACACAGAATAACATAAAAAATACCACCTTGCTCCTGACAAATATATATAACTTGATGCTGGCCACAGCAGATCCTATCCAGAACCCTGGCTTCTAGAGCACATTCTCTACTATTCCTGGGTGGTACATGGAAACCTGAGGTGAGCAATGCAGAGCCATCAAAGGTCTGGTGGGACTTGTTAGCCTTGTGTTACAAAAGCAGCTGCAATGCCACTGGAGCCAGGTGAGCTGTGAAGCCACACAGCTCATGAGACTTGCAGCCTCAGCTGGTGCCTGTGGCAGGGCCCATCCACCACCTGGTGCAGCCACACACAGATAATTGAGTGAGCAATGCCTCTACCTTTGCTTCACACAAACACAGGTGGATGAATAATTCATGATTCATTCATTTACACATTTGTTATGCCATTTGCAGCCAAGAAGAGGAGCCTGGGTGAACAAGGCTGACTCTGAAATCATCCATCAAAACAGAGTAACAAAATCAGAGGTTGCACCTGTCTGATCACGGTGACAGACTCATAAGGAAATATTTATGGTGCTGGAAGCTGTGCATTCCAGAGATCACTCCTTTCAGCACAAACAGCCAAACCACAGAAGCCTTCACGTGCCACTACAGTGTAAGGAGGTGTAACAAGGCCCAGATCACCTGAGGAAGACCAAGGGGTTTTGCCATGTGGCAGGCACTGGTCACAGGGTGCTTCCCACTCAGGTAACACCGTCACTGCTGGTGGCATTTGGCTCCCTCTCCCTCATTCCTCAGCAATGAGGGAAAGCTCACACTCAGTGACTGCCATGCCAGGTAATCCAAACTGCCCTAAAGAACACAGGTGTTTTATTATTTAAATGAAATTAAAGACAGAGATGGTTATGTTGGGATGGCAGGGAAAAAATTCCTAGTACAAATCTCCAGCACTCCTCACCCAGAGGAGGACAAGGGAAGACAAGTTGCTAGGGGAAGCTACCAGTTCATCTACAAACAGGGCAGTAAGAATCCAGAGGACAGCTGCTTATTGTACTAAGGTAAAACTGTTGGGGAAAACCCTTTTTGATAGTGAGGTGATGGTCTTGAAACACTTCTGCAAGTGTTTGAGTTAGACATTGGATCTGGAGTAATTACTCTATGGGTAAGAGGTAACAATCTCTCACACTGACAACTCTGATGAATTTTGCTCAGTTTTTTGCTTTTTGGAAACACTGAGAAAAATAATTTCTTCACAGAAAGGGTGATTAAATATTGGAATGAACTGCACAGGGAGGGGGTGGAGTCACTATCCCTGGGGGTGTTTAAGGAAAAACTGGACATGGCCATGGTCTTGTCAGCAAAAATCAAGAATAAAACTCCTTAACACCAATACAGTGTTAAGAAGCAGGCATTACCTTATTACGGCTCCAGATGCACAGAGGGTAACTTGGCCTAATGTGCATGCCTGGCTGAAGATGATATATGTGTTTATTAGCCAGGAATCACAGAATCACAGAATATGCTGAGTTGGAAGGGACCCACAAGGATCACTGAGCCCACCTCCTGGCCGTGCACAGCACCATCCCCAAGAATCACATCATGTGATTGTCCTGAGAGCGTTGTCCAAACACTCCTTGAGCTCTGTCAGGCTTAGGGCTGTGACCACTTCCCTGGGAAACCTGTTCAGTGCCCAGCCACCCTCTGGGTGAAGAACCTTTAATATTCAACCTAAACCTCCCTTGACACAACTTCAGGCCATTCCTTTGGGTCCTGTCACTCACCAAAGAGCAGAGATCAGTGTCTGCCCCTCCTCTTCCCCTTACAAGGAAGTTGTAACTGCTGTGGAGTCTCCGTCTTCTCAGGCTCCTCTTGTCCAGGCTGAACAGACCAAGTGTCCTCAGCTGCTCCTCAGATGGCTTCTCCTTAAGGCACTTCACCATCTCTGTCACCCTCCTTTGGGTGCCCTCTATTAGTTTAATATCTTCCTTATATTGTGCTGTACATATTAATCAGAGAAGTGTTAGGTATGAAGTTGCCTGGCTTTGCCCAGTGGGCCTCAGAGGGGCCTCTTGAGGATCTTTAGGAACCCGTGGCCATAAGGTGTTGGTTTTCACCCTAGATACAAAAGCTGCTGTGTTTCTGAGGGAACTGGATTGGATTGATTTGGCTTGTTGCAAGGTGCAGTGACCACCACACAGTTCCATTAACTATTCCTTCTGCATGAGCAGTTTGTAACACTCTGGTTCACGTGGTGCTGTTCAGTCATCAGCTGGACTGGATGATCTCAAAGGTCTTTCCCGACCTGACTGATCCCACGATTCTGACATTCTGCGAATCGTTCCCAGAGGACCTGGGAGTGAGTGGGGAATACAACCCCAAAGCTCACACACACTCCATCTCCAGGTACAACAGTCCCGCAGAACACAGCAAAGGCACGGTCTGGCTTTGGCAGGCCGTTTCATGGTCTGTCAGGGCCGAACTAATCCGAAGACCATGAGACCTTTCCCCAGGGGTGGCGGGAGAACTCGGCGGGCCCCGACAGCCCCGCGCAGGCCCCACGCCCCGCGGGGAACTACAACTCCCAGCACGCCCCGCGGCAGCAGGGGAGGTGGGGCCACCCGTGTCTCCTCTGTCTGATTGACGTGCGCGCTGGCCACTCTGCGAGCGCAGGGCGCGGTTCCGCCAATGGTGAGCGTGTGGGGGCGGGCGCTGCCGTGCGCCGCTGCCGCCCGGCTCTG
>WEIU01001653.1:71167-83304 GCA_013389925.1 Aegithalos caudatus | reverse complement strand
GTCACCAGCCCAGCCCCCAGCAGGCACCGGCCCAAGGCAAGGAGGGAGCCAGGCCCCCTTGTTATCTCCTAGCAGCCAGAAGGAAAAGGGCACTTCTTGGGATTTTCTCTGATTCATGGAGGTGTATCATCTTTCTAGTGGCTTTAACAGATGTCAGTAGTCAAACCTAGTCACTGATTGGTTTTGCTACAATTTTCTTGGATAAAGTCACTTCTGTGCAAAACCAGCACATAAGCTTACATAATGTTCATTTCTTTATATTTCTCAGCTGTGTGCACCAACTAACATTTCTCAGGTTTTTAATGTCCAGGTATTTTGTCCAATTCACTATCTGAGGAGAATCAAAGGAAATGTCTCTTGGCTTTCTTGATGAAATAAAGCTTAGCTTCTTAATATACCTCATGTGTTGCTCACTCCTGTTCATTCTCTTGCTGTGTGCAGAAAACTAGTTTACCTAAGTTGTTTTTTATTTCATTTGTAGCTGGTTAATGAATATGGTAACTTGTCCTGTAGCAATTACTTTGAAAGAGCAGATATGTAAGGTTTAGGGATGGTTCTCTCCCTTGCCTTCATCCCTCATCCCTTGTGCTGTGTCTTCTCCTTCCTTTTCCTTTTTCCCTGTTCTCCTGAAACTCCCAAACCCATGAATAATAGTCATATGGAACTAGGAGCTTGTATAGCACCTAGGAAATGTGCTCACAGAACAGTCTCTCTGTTCTGTTGTTTGGTTCTTGTCTCCTACCCAGAAACTCAGTAAAGTGAGTAAAATAGGATCTTCCCCAGGAAGGTTGGTAAGGCTCACAGAGAAGCTTTCTTTCTTAACAAGTGAAATGAAATATAGACCTTAAGAACAGTGGGATGAAGTATTAAAAGAGAATTCTTATTACCTGGACACAAAATTTTATGGAAATGATTGCATATGTGAGTCCTGCATTGAGGAAGCAAGAAACTAAAGCAAGTCTGCCTTCTCTGGTAGCCTGAGCTTTCAACATCCCAGGTGGCAACATAAGACTATTTCATATCTACCAGAAAAACTGAACATGTCAGTTTAGATTGCTAAAAAAAAAAGTGAGAAAGGGTGTTACACATAATTTTTCTGAAAATGATGTCTATTGTGCCCATGGGCTCACTAAGCATTAAGTCTGGCATGTACAGTTCAACTGGGGGGGGGAAAAGGGATATTGACTTTCATTTTGGCTTTTGTGCCAGTTTTAAAATGAAAAATATGAGAAAATTAATGAATGGTGTATTGTGTTGCTTTAAAGTGTACATAAATATATCTTTGGGCTTTGTAATAAGTACCAAATTGAGAGTAAGTATTTTTCTCAAGCTTGCTTTGTTTTAATAATGTCACAGTTCAGTGTTAACAGGTCACTTAAGAAAGTGATTTAAGAAATGGAGTAAGTTGAAGCGGAAAAAGATCAGTCAGGTTCCTTTTAATTGAAGGCTAGGATTGACTACCAGTGCTGTTCCATCCCACTGCATGTTCACATGTTTCCCCATCTGGGAGTAGGCTACAAGCATGTGTGCTGATCTTTGTGGCAAAGATCAGTCAGCTCTGGAGATAGTTCAGCAGTTCTTATTTAATATAGTGTTCTGGTTTTGGACAAATTTAGGAGAAAACTTCGGAAAGGATGTCCCCTCTAACAGAAGGCTGGTTTTAGCAGCCCCTCCCCTACAGGCTCCCACAGGTTCAAAAGGAATTCCCTTGGAGAAAGTGGAAAAAAAACTTGTTAATTTAACAATCAGATTGCTCAAAGGCATGGAAAAAAAAAATGAACAATGTTAAGTAATAAAACCTCGGGCTGCTCTGAAGAGATGGGAGATTCAGAGTCCTTTCTGTGGATGTGGCTCAGTTCTCTCCAGAGCTGGGGTACGGTGTGGGCCCCTCCAGGCTGCTGGCAGGGGCTGTGGGGGGGCCTTGGTGGTGTTCTGGTGTTTCAGACTGGATAAAAGCTGAACAGTTCCACAAAAAGAAGCCACAGTCCCAGGAAAAAAACTTATTACCTCAGCTAACAAATGAGAAGCTTAAAAAAAAAAAAAAAGGAAAAACTCTGTCTCTCTCTCGCTCTCTCTCGCTCTCTCTCTCTCTCTCTTCCTCTGAAGAAAGAAAGCAGAGAGCTAGGAGAAACTGAGAGGCTTATCTGTGTGTTTTTAAACACAGGCACCAAAATAATTGCACTACTTCTCTCCCCAACCCCCTCAGATCTAACCTGAAGCTACAGGACTCATATCTGAGCACAGAGCTGATGATAGGGGATACCAAAACATACAGTTACCCCAAGACACATAGTTATTATTTTCCTGGTCCCTCCACCGTGTCCAGTTGTGCCCAGCCCCAGCTCTGCCCTGTGTGTTGGACAGGTGGTAACTGTACCACAGCCAGGCTCCAAGGTGGGAGTACCCTGTCAGTTCCTCAGAGCTGCCTTTATGTTTTCACCTCTCCCCCTTGGCAGGTAGCTGGGCATGCACATGTGCAGGTAACAGAGCAGCTACAGTGAACTCGTACTCTCCTGCACATCAGCAAGTATTTTGAAACTGAAATTTGTCTGTTTCACTTGCTTTAAATTCCTCTCAAGCTGTTTGGCTCCCAGCTGTTGGAATCTGGAGATGGGTTGCAGAAGAAAGCTGCTCATCTTCAGCTTAGGTTCTCTGAAGATGGCTGTTTATGACAGAACTCCAACTGATTCCTGCCCACAGACATTGCCTTGAGTATCATTCAATTGCTTCTTCAATGTCATTGGGATTTCTTAATATTCTTCTAGTTTGCTGTCAAACTCACTTTTTCAGGTGCTTAGTTCATGGGTGAGAGTGACTGAGGCTTCAGGCCCAGCTGCAGGTGTCGGGGGCTCACATACTGAGCTTGGCTTCCCTCCCCTCTGGCTTTGGGCAGAAACTGGTGGCTCAGGAATGGGAATCTTGGAGCAGGGGCTATTGGAGAGTACAAGCATTGCAGACAGGTAACCTTCTCTCTTCTCTTTGATAGGTTTGGAAGAACATCATCCTCTGACCTTCAGAAACCTGGAGTTTTTATCTGTGAGCTACCTTCAGGAATCTAAGGAAATCATAGCTGTAGTTTCCTTGCCATTACTTTTTTGGTGTTTGTACCTCTTTTTCAGTGGTTTTAGATCAAGAAACGCTATGAGCACAGTAAGTATTTTGCTACTGAATGCAAACCTGATTCTTGAAACATTTTCCATTGTATTTCAGCAAACTGTTTTAAGAGTTTGTAGCTAATACACAGGAACATAAGTATATTAAATCTTCATGTAAGTTCAGTAAAGACTTTTAATCACTCCAGGTGCTAGCAGTAGTACAGAAATGCTCACAATGTCAGCAAAACCTAATAACTTGTGAACTAGTTTCTCATTTGCAAACCATCATGATAGGCTTTTTCTTGGTGAGGCAGCTGGTAAGAGATCTGGATCTGGGGTGATGTTTTTTCCTTGCTGGGATTGATTCAGGTAAAAATAACCCATACCACCTTTTGATGACTACTACAGCCATTACAGGAGTGTTTTCTGTACCCTTGTGTGCTTTCATTGGTGTTTCAAAATTGAGGGCTGTGTTAATATTGCTTGCACAGAAAATGCAAAGTCTTTGTTCTCTTTTAGACTCAACGAAAGCGCCGTGGAGGAACAGTTAATTCTAGGCAAGCTCGAAAAAGAAACAGGCTCGTGGCTTCTACTGCAGAAATGGCTTCAGAAGCAGAGCCAATAGAACTTGAGGAAAGTGGTAAGCTTTCTTTGAAGTGATAAGAGCAGAAAGTGCTTCTGGATGCTTTGGGTGCAACTGAACATGTGCTTTAGCCAGTTTGTAGGCTGTTTACTGGAGAAGGGAAACATGATTTTAGGAAGTGCCTAGTATGGCATCACTAAGCAACAAGCCTACTGAAAACTGGTTTGGTTTGTTACTGAGCTACAATGCATTTTCCACTAATGATAGATTAGTTGCATAGGAAAGGTCCTCAAGAGCTGCTCAAACATCTGCATGTCAATTCAGATGAGATGGGAGTTACAGCAGCTGCCACTACACAGAGTGCCAAACTAAATTTGGGAATTCCCAAGTTTGATGAAGATGAGGAAAACTTTTTATCATTAATTGTGCCCAGTCACTCAAGGGAAACATGCACAGTGCAGTGCTGTTATATCCTATATGATTCATGTTATATTTCTGTGTGATAAACATTCTCCTGTCAGATGGATTGTCTGTTGCTATTGTCATCTGACAGAACTGTGTGAGGAGTTTAGCTGCTCTTTTGCATTTCAGCTTGCTGAAAACAGGGCTGGTAAAGCTTGAGTGAAATGTTCTGTTCATTTCTGAAGAGAAGATGAACAGGAGATGGTTGAATCTCAGGCTGTTACACAGTGGCAGGCAGTTTTCCTCCTCTGCAATCTCTGACCTTGATTCTAACTTTGTTTTTCAGCTGGTGAAGAAGTAGTAGATCTCACATGTGAATCTTCGGATCCTGTAGTTGTTGATCTAACTCACAATGATTCCGTTGTGGTGAGTAGTGAATAGCACACTTGCCTAAATATTTTAGTCAAACTAGTTTTCTTATATGTTGCCTGATAGAATCTGACTTTAAGGATAAGTTTTAAGTTCAGAGTTGGCTTGTCAGGGATGAAGGTCCTGTGCTACAGGTAACAAAGAAGCTGCTCTGGAGGTACACTTGGCAGTTACTGATAGGGTAGTATAAAATAACTTTTTGTTCCAGAACCTGGAGTTT
Source organism: Aegithalos caudatus (assembly GCA_013389925.1). Taxonomy (NCBI): domain Eukaryota; kingdom Metazoa; phylum Chordata; class Aves; order Passeriformes; family Aegithalidae; genus Aegithalos; species Aegithalos caudatus. Next base: position 78,575 of record WEIU01001653.1, on the reverse strand, counting down.
ATATAGCTCAGTCTTAAGTAGTGTAACATAAAGAGGTGCAGTTGACAGTTGAAGCTTTTCTAGATATATCAAAGATAGAATCACAGAATTGTTCAGGTTGGAAAGGACCTCTAAGGTCAAGTCCAACCATTCACCCAGCACCACCAAGTCCACAGCTGGACCATAAGCACCACCTCTGCATGTCTTGGAAATACCTCCAGGGATGGTGACTTCAAGCCAATGCTGCTGGGCAGCCCCTTCCAGTGCTTGACAACTCTTGGTGAAGATTTTTTTCTAATATCCCTATAGGCCGATGATTTAAAGAAAAATCCAAGGGAAAGAATAGTAAGTAAAATAAGTTCAGGTTAATACTCCAAGAAGTCATTAAAAAACTTTATATTTTTTCTGCTCTTTTGAAAGCTTGAATAGTCTTTGATCCAGCTGACAGTGTTGTTTATCCCCTCAGATTTGGGATGCCACTGCTCCTGTGCCAAGCAGAAACAAAGCAACAGGAATAGCATAGGGAGTATTTCTTGCTGGGGTTATTCCTGAGCCTTTGTTAAGGAAAGGCCTCAAACTTAACAACAGAATCTGTGCTTACCCTGCTCCAGTTCCACCAAGAGCAGATTGGGAATTTCTTTTTTTCAGCAGCTGCCGTAATATGAAGTGTTTATGGACATCACTGCTGAACTGGCCTGTTTGAGGAGAAAGAGGGAAAGAAAGAATCACCTGAAACCCTTAAGCATGAACTGAACTGGGGGAGCAGGGAGGAGTGGGTTCAGGTGGTTCATAAGTTGCCTCTATTTCTACCCCAGTGGAGCAGTGGGAGCAGAACCATCAGCATCCACATAGTTGTTTACAGAAAAGCATTTAATGTACTACTTTTAATATTCCTAATCAAAATAAGAGTAATAGCCTACCATTCTCAGCTTGTTTTGGTGGAACTCCTGTGCCTAGCTGGTGTTTGTATGTAACACTAAGGGTGCACAACAAAGTCTAATTGTATTTTCTTTTCTCTCCCTTCCCATATGTATTGATGCAAGATTGTTGAAGGTGAGTTGATATTTTGAAACTGATAATGGAATTCTCCTAAATGTAATAATTATTTTTGTTTGCCTTTTCCAATGAATTTGAGCAGCATTTATTGAAACTGCAGAAGGCCAAGGACATTGTTAAAGCATCTGGCCAGTGCCTTAGAGAATGAATCCAGCCTCTGTTAGTCAGTATCAGAGCTTGTAGAAAGTATCTGAAATAAAATATATCAAAAGCTGCTCTAAATACTTATTTTCTAAAGACAGAATTTCTTTAAGCCCCAAGTTGACCACAATTTTAATTAGCACTAGAGTATTGGTTGTGAATGAAAAAAAAAGTCAGAAAAAGTTTTGTTTAACCTGTATTGCAGTGAGGGAACTAAAGGAAGTGATTTGTGCTTATAGTATTTACTAGTCTAACATGCATCAAATTTTGCACTGAGAAGTATTAACTCTTTTTCTACTTTAGATGCTAAAATAGTTACAGGTCTAGAGAAGTTTGTCTTTTACATCTTCCACACATGGTTCTGATTACATTATTTGAGATACAGTAGTATGTTGTCAGCTGCTTATCTAAAATGTAATCTGTTCTGTGCTCTGAATGAAGCAAGAGTAAGTGAAAAATGCCTGCCTTAAGAGTTGTAGCTGAACACTTAGGCAGGAAGTGGTTTTAATTTTGTGACTTTTAATGTCATTTTATTGATTAGTAGCTTGATTATTTTCACATGGATACTGGAGTTGCAGAGTTAAACTTGAGTTCAGTCCTCTCTCTCCTGGAACACAGCAGTTGTTGCAGTTCCTCAGCATAGGATTGTAGCAGTTTCTGTCAGTCAGGACTGGGAGAAGTATCTTCCCCTTTATAGGGGAGATTAATTCTCAGGTAGTGTAATTACATGGAATGTGTGACATTGAGGCTCTTCAAGATTAAATTTTAGCTGCTTTTAGAGTGAGGAGAGCAAATGTGTTGTATCAGTATGTAGCAGAATATTCACAATGTCTGGACATGTTCAGCCTTAATATTTGGAAACTAGTTTAGGATTGCTTTTAACCCAGCTGAATATGGTCTAATACTGCATTTCAAAGATAGTTCCAGGGAGAGAGACAATAGTATAGCTAACTTAACAAAATTAAATTACAGAGAACCAACAAAGGAGAAATCTGAGACTCAGGAGGCAGCGGCAGTCAGACAGCTGTGTCCTGAGTAGCGATGATGAAGATGAAACAAGAGATAACGATGTGTATGTGGCTGATAAAGCATCTCGAGAACTGGGGCCGCTGGAAGAGGAACCTGCAAGTGCAAAGTACGTATGCCTCGTGACCTACCAAGCACTGAGTTGTGCTTCTTTTGAGACAGACAGGACTAAGTTGTATTTGTCATCACCTGACTTTGTTTAAAGCCTTCACTTACTCAGTTCCCTCTTCTAATGAGTGTGACGTTGCACGATAGTCAAATTATACCATTTTCACTTTAGGATGAAAAGCCACCCCAAAACAGATTTACAGCTTTGTATACAGGCTTAAGGATGTGTGTGGGGTATGGCAAGGAAGCGGGGATTAGTCACAGGCCAGAGCTCATAATGTGTTGCATTTCTTTTTCCTACAAAGCTCCAGTAGTCAGTAAGATATGAAATACTTCTGTTGGTGTCCTTAAGGTTTGGTATCACAAGGCTGGCAGGCAGCAGACTGGCAAATTCCACTAAAAACACTCATGCATTCCCTGCTTTTTTTACATACTGTGCCAGTTGCTGCCTTTCTCAAAGCAGCTGCTGTCCTTCCCCAGGTATACTTGCAAGGTGATCCTGGAGGTCATGCTCTTATGGTCAGTTCTTGTTCTGTCCCATGGATGTCGTGGAGCCCTGATATGTGTGCATGTGGGATGGGAATCTTGCTGTTGAGTGAGTGAAGACACCATTCTGCAGAGAAAGAGTAAATCCTGCTGCAGTGTGTTAGACTAAGGAAATGAAATCCAGTGTCTATGTGACTAGACAAGTTGAACTGATTACTTAAGGTTTTAGCTTTTATATTTTTCCAGTTCTGTGCTGCATTAGTGTATAACTCAGAACTTTATATAGAATGCTAGTTAGCTTTCTTTTCTTAGCATTTTGGTCAGACTAAACAATCCTTCTGGGCATGGGAACCAAGGTCACACCTTTGTCTCAGGCCCCAGAAAGTATAAACAAAAAGGAATCAAGGGGGGAAGGTGAGAGCAAACTGGGGGAATGTGACTTCATTGCCTGAAACTGTAATTGGTCAATTAAACTCTGATATGCAGATAGACCAAGCTTCTATATGTCTGAGAAACTTGTGACTGTGTTGTCCATCTTGGGTATGGCCTCTGCAAGGCTTTGTACTGCCCAAGGCCTTTTAATTAATACCTACTTTATTTTTTTAACTTTGTCTAGCCTCTGTTCTTGGTAGCCTCTCCAAAGCATCAGGACATAAGACTTGTGGCATAAACTTCTTTTGAAGTGTTTTGGGTTTTAGGGTTTTTTTGTTATTTTTTTGTTTGTTTGTTTTGGGGGTTTTTTGTTGGGTTTTGTTGGTTTTTTTTTGTTTTTTTTTTTTTTTGTGGGAAGCAGGGGAAGTACAGGGTTAAATGAAGCTGATGTGCTTTGAGCCTTTTGGATGACTGAAAGGCAGTGTAAGAGATAACTTGATTATGTAGCTTTTGGGTACCAGGTCATAAATATGCCATCAAAAGGTCCTGTGCTATTCTAATCCATAATGTCCTTTGCCAGTGGAGTTGTAGATATTTAAATTTTGGTTTTTAAGTACTTCAGAGAACAAATACCACAAATTAGATAATATAAAAAAGTAATAGTTTGTTCCTTCAGCCTCCTCTGTTAAAGATTGCACCTTCCTGCTCTGTGTAGGTAAGGCTGAAAGAACTCAGTGCTGCGGCATTTAACATTGACAAAAGGGCCCTTCCTGGTGCTGGGGATTGCCAAAGCCATTTGTAGTGTTGGACTCTTCATCCTTCTAAGGTCATTATCAATTGTATTTTGTTACTGAAGTGTTAGAGCTGATGCCTCAAGAATTTGAGAAGTCAAAATGGGAGAATTAGTGGAGTTCAATTCCATAGGTGAAACAAGGGGTAGATGTTAGTAGTGTTCTCTGCTTAAAGATAATGGGATAAGGGCCATCTCATGCTTTCTATTCCTATTTGATTAATAAATTACAAACTGTGGTTCAGCATGGGCAGTGACATAAGAAAGCCAAGTGTTTAGGGTAAAGAGTTCTGAAGGTTTAAGCTAGAGATCAGTTTGTAAAGACAAGTGTCAGGAAGCTGTTTTTGTTTCTGCTGGCTGATATTATTGAGCACTCGGGCTGGGAGCCGTTCCCTAGGCAGCCGAGCTGTGTCTGTTGCTAGGTGCAGGTGCAGTACTGCTGTCCTGGAGGCTGACGGCAGCAGAGGCACATCTGTAACCACAGCTCAGGAACAGACACCCAGTCCGTCTTTTTGCCCTGGAACTACAAACTTGGGGTTGAGTATTTCCTCGTGCAGTGTGCTCCTGACCTACATTTTATAAGGAGTTCTTGGAATGCCTGTGTTACTGGGCTGTTGCTAAATTAGGGCAGGGGATTTTTGAACTTCTGGCAGCCTCTTCCCTTTCTAGAATGACTCGTTTCCAAGGCACAGCTCAGTGCTTTTGTTACAGAGCTGTCATTGATGGCCTCTTGGAGATGAGTGCTGAACAGAGCAAGAGACTGCTGGGAGTTCTTGTGGTAGACCAGGGTGACTGAGTGCATCTTCCCCCTAGGGAAAACCTTTCCTTTGGGATGAGGAGACCCAATCTTGTTGTTACATACCACAAACTGAGGAGTTAAAGATACACAGGAATCTTGAAAAGAAATTCATCGTGGCTAGTCGGTGCACTCAGATGATGACATGACATTTTGTGTGTGGGTAACCCTTGATGTGCAATGAAATTAATGGCTGCGTGTTCTTTCTTGTTCTGTTCTCTGTACCACAAGGCCGTCTGGTACTGTTAGCTGTCCAATCTGCATGGATGTCTACTCAGAGGTAAGGATCCACGTGCTGTCATCCTTCATGTTCTGTGTGAGGGAGAAAGGGGCATGGGGGAGTGCACAACTCACTTGGCCGGTGTGGGATGTTACGGAGAGCTGGCTGGAAGCTTGGCTTGAAGTAAGTTGTCAGTCTAAGTCGCTTCTTGGTGGTGAGGGTAGAGGGGGGAAGGAGGATATGTGTGATGGCAGTAGACCAGCAAAGTTGAATTCTTTATTTCCAACACCTGTTGTGGTTTCTTTTCTTCCAGATTGTGCAAAGTGGACGACTGATTGTGTCTACAAAATGTGGCCATGTCTTCTGCAGTCAGTGCCTCCGTGATTCCCTTAGGAATGCCAACTCTTGCCCAACATGCAGGAAGAAACTCACTCACAGACAATATCATCCCATTTATATATGAGTATTTTTGTTTCTCAGGACAGACTCAACTGGATTTTGGGGGAAATGTTATATTTTCAGTGCTCTGAAGATTTAAAGAGAGCGGCAGGTTGTGCACAAATCCAAATAAAACTGGTTTTTTTGGAGACCAACTTGAACGTATCTAGACAGCTTTTTTATGGTCCAAGTTGCTTCTTGTTATGTTCCTGGTTATCATGCTACATCGATGACTGTGTCTAAACTAGACCAGCAACCTAGACCAGGAAGGAAGCAGTTAATCCATTTCCTTCTACTTTTTTTAATGCTTAAATGAGGGAGTGTGAATATTTTGTTCTTTCTTACTCTATATATTATTCCTACCTTCACATACAGGTATGGAATAGTTTCCTTTCAGAAGACAGATTAGCTATTTACAATTTCATTACAGCTTTTTTTTTTTTTTTCATCCTGTAAGAAGCTCATGACTCTTGCTTTCTTGCATATCATCTTTGCCCAAGTAGTGTGAGTTCTGTACTGATGGATTTTTTTTCATAAATCAGTCTTAAATTGAAAACAAAGGTTATGCAATAAAGTAGCCTGCTGTTAACCAGCAGTCTAGCGTTTTGAGCAGAAGATTTAAACATGCAGATGTTTTTATGAACTCCTTGAGATCCCAAGTACATAGACACACTGCAGCATGTACAATGTGAAAATAATTCCTTGATTGTTTCAACTGCCAAGAATTCCTGTATTTTAATCCCAAGACTGAATTTATTTTCTAATATGATGAGATGGTCTCTTGGGTTTACGTGTGCTGTAACGCTCTCTCCTAATAACGATCAAGAATACAGTCTTCTCTAGGCTTCCTAGTGATGAACAAGAAGCAAATTCATCTGTATGCTGAATACCAAACTACCTACAGGTCATCTTACTGTATCAGCTGTTCCCAGTGTAATGCTTTAAGTTTGGTGTTTGTTCTGCTGTTCTTGCCGGTTGTTACACTGACACCTGACTGGGTGAAGCCTGATGAATAGGATTGAAAATTAAGTAACTGTTCTACCAGTATTGAGTTGAGGCTTTAAAAAGTGTTTGGTAGCAATGTTGAACTTGTTAGAGAAAAGTTAATCTCCCTTTGCCCTGAGGGTTGTCCAGTTTTATTTAAATGCAGCTTTAAAAAAGAAGCCAGATAGATCTCCAAGGAAAAACAGTTTCTCTAGCAGAGAAGGCAGGAATACACCAGTTTATGCACTCTTATCCAGTCACCTTTAACTCAGCACTGAGTTCTAAATGTCTATTTTAAATTTACACCTGAAATGTTGGAGCTGATCTGGGATCCAGGGCTGATACAAACAGGTTGATGTAGACAGGATGATTAAAATCAGTGGTTTATGATCCACAGCTGTGGTGCGTGCATCTAGGAAAAACTCCAGAATTAAACTTGGCCACCTCCTGGTATTGGTTGCTTATGAGAAACCATGATAAGAACCATTCTGTGCCCTGGTGCAGCACAACAGAAGGGTGTGTTTAGTAAATGTTGGTATCACACGTGTCTTTGCTAACCTGTCCTTGGGATCTGTAGGAAGCCTTTACTTAAAGAAGCTTTTCTAAATTAGCTGTCTCAAGCTGCCTTGCAACCCAAAGTGAAGTTGACATTTTTGGTTTTTTAATTTAACTTTGGATGTTTCTGGATATAGTAATAGTTTTGTTACATAAAGACTGCCTCAAGAAATGCAGTACCTTCCCCACCCTGGTTTGGACTGGCTTTGATTCATTGCTGTTAGTAGGAGTATGCAGTCTCTGTATTGTGGCAATAGGATGACTCCTGCAGAGTTACACAGGTAGTTCCTGTGTGCTCCCGTGGGTACGCAAGGACTGCAGCTGCCTCAGGATACTGCAGTGACAGTGATGGCTGCATTTGTGTCCCAAAATGCAGAGAGTTTAAACTATTAATTGTGTGAAGAGAAGCAGCCCAACATTAAAACTGTAGAGACTCATAGGGGTCACAGAAACTACT
>WEIU01001653.1:53036-71122 GCA_013389925.1 Aegithalos caudatus | reverse complement strand
AAAAAAAAAAAAAAAATGGCTGGTTTTCCTGAGGTGGCTGCTGTGTGAAAGGAATGATCAGAAGAGGATTTAAGGGATTACTACTGAGGATGAGGGTGAGTCACTTAACCATGCATCTTTCACAGTCTACTAGCCATAGCCTAAATGATTTTGCACAACTTCCTCCATGTAAATACCACTTTAGAGTTAGTGTCTCAATAAATAGATCTAATCAAAATTTAGAAATCATAAACTATAACAAAAAGTTTTTAGCTTTTGTGTACCCTGTGAAGTGCCACAAATTTTGTGCATCTCTAAACAGCTATTATGTCTCAGTACATGGGAAATAAATTGGAAATTCATTACATGCTTTTTTCTTCAAGGGGAAGAAAAGGTCTGATATATTTCAGTTCCAGCAATATTGGCAAGAACTCATGGAAAATGAAAAAAATCTTTATATTATGTAGATGTCTGTCTTGTTGTATATAGTTCAATTTTTCTTGTATTTAATTGTATTCAAGTCTGTCTGCCCATCTATGTTGAACTCTGCTGGTAGGCAGAGGGTTCTCTTAACAGGTGAAAATAAAACAATTGGATTGATCAATCATTAGTGCTTCTTGTTGTGCTGGAGTCATTGATTTGGAGGAAAATAATCCTGAAGGTCAAAGCCTTTCAGATGCTGGGACCAGCGTGGGTTGTGTGGGAGCAGGAGAAAGGCGCTGCCTGGGGCAGGGGGGTGAAGTCCTGCTCAGGGCAGGGGCCATGGGGCCATGCAGAGGTGGGCTTGTGAGGGAGGGGAGCCTGGTAGCCAGTGCCAAAGAGAGAGCAGGGAAGAGGGGGGCAGGATTTGGGCTGGCTCCCTGCGGTCCCATTGCCTGCTGGATGTGGAGCAGCTGCTGGAGAGAGGGCAAGGAGGAGCGCTGAGGAGAGAACTGGGCACGGGGTAGTTTCAAAGTCTCAATAAAGCTCATTTGATTTTTTTTTTTCTCTAAAGAAACTAGAGATGTGGTTTCCTGAAGGTCTTGGCTTATCCCTCTTAGTTGCCTTTAATGTGTTTTGTTCTTTTTTACTCTATATCGTACACATCTGGAGTAGCTGCCTTTCCAAATGTTGATGAGTAATTTGATATTTCATTATACTTTTGTTTTTATCCTAAAATAAGCTTATAACTTTTTTGCTTTCTGCTGTACTATCTTTGCCTTATTACAGTGCATTCTGTAACAATGGATTTTTTTTTATGTCAGGATTAAAGTGACAACCTCCATCGTGCAATAATGTAACCTGCTGTTCAACAGCTGTTAGATGTTTTAAAAAGAGGGCTGTGTGGACAGAAAGAGCTGTGTGGGGAGTCCTTGCTGCTTCAGTTAAGCCCTTGATCTTCTTCTGGTGGAATATTGGATCCATCAGATCCACTCTCTGATTTGCAGCCAGATTTGGCACTTTGGGCGGATGAAGCATGCAGCAATTATAGAAAGGTGTTCTGACTTGCAGTTTGATTCTGTGTCACAGTTTTGGAAAGCAAAAAGGGTGGATATGAAACATGAACCAGATGGAAAACCAGGCCCAGGGCAGACCAGCGCTGGTCTGAGGAACTAGGTATGAACCATGGCCCAGTGGCTGGGCTCAATGTGTAATCTGGGTAATGTTTGCAGTGCTGCAGTGTCTGAAGTGAAGGCTGACATTAGGAGGATGGTCCTGGGGGCTGGAGTGGAGACCACAGCTATGGACTGGGGACCAGTGCAGGAACATCATGAGCTAGAAATTGGAACTACAGAGGAAAGTGTACAGATGTGTTTGCAGCTTTTTTTGTGTGTGAGCAGACAGCTGGCAAAGGGGAATTGCCAAGGGTCAGTGTTGGTGTGTGTCAGGGGAAACAGATTAGGTTAGCAGGGCCATAGCTGCATTCTGGTTGCAGAGCACAAACCTCAATTTGTCTGGATTAGGATCGTGACACAGGTCTGGGGCAATGCTGACAGGTGACATGATGCCATCTAAAGGGTTTTTTAACTGTAGAGATATGTCCTTGAATTGTGTCTGATCTACACTTGATGGCAGTGAATGCTGATTTCATATGTTCTGTAAAAATCTCTTTTATTCTCTACGTCAAGAGCATGCAGTTGAGCCCTTGGGCTTCTGAGGCTGGTTTTACCTGCAAATACTTTGTCTTTTTTGTGTCTATGTTGCCTGATGATGTAAAACCCAGCTTAATTGTTTGTGTTTCATCTAAAAACCAAATTAATTGGTTTCTACAGTTGACTTAGGGCCTGTGAACAATGAGATGCTTTAGAGCTGCTTCATATTCTTAATGTAATCCTAAATCTTGCTATGGTTTCTCTTTGAGGGTTCTAGGAAGGTAAAAGGAACAGGAATATCTGGTCTGGGACTTCCCTTCAACCACTGCAACCTAATGAGGTTTCTATATCCAGCACACAAAAAATTAGGTCACTCAAGAACTGTTATTCCTTTTCCTTCCTTTTTCTCTCGATGCCCTCGTGCCGCACGTTGGGTGCCAAAATCTGTCTTGGTTTGAAAGACAAACGTCTGCTAGGGAAGGCAGGAGCCTCCCTTGGAATGGAAAATGTAAACCCACTCCCTCCAAATTATTATAATTTTGAAATTAAGGGGACCTCCAGCAAAGATATAAGAATAGGAATAACAATTCTTTACTAGTCCATATAATAAAGCAGACAACCACCACCAACTCTGGCATTAACAACAAACAGCACCGGGATCCCAACGATCCCAGTGATCCCTGTCGGTCGCAGGCGCCTTCCCTCTGGCGCAGTTCCAGGCACGGCCAGCAGGGGCGCTGCTGGCTCCCGGCGGGCAGGGCGGGTGCGGTGATTCCCCCGTGCCTGCAGGGGGCGCTGTGGCAGGGGCTCGGGAGCACACGGCAATGGCGGGCAGGCCGAGACCCGGCGGGGAAGGGAGGCTTTGCCTCACCCCTGGGCCAGCCCCGCCTGGTGCCCCTGCAGGACTCAGGGAAGCAGCAGGGGTGAGGGACTCCAGCGCAGTGAGAGCTCGCAGCAGTGCTGAAGAGTGGCAGGAGCGGGCAGCAGAGATCCAGGTCCCGGCAGGGCTGGGCGAGGCGAGCTCAGGACCCCGGGCCCCCGAGCAGCTGGGGACGGGCCCTCTCTTGGTGAGGCGGGTGCTAACCAGGCCCAGTTCAGCGGCTGCTCTCACGAGCAGAGCCTCACCCCACAGCTGAAGAAGCAACGCTGGGCTCCAGAGGCAGCAGCAAATTCCTTCCCCAGGCAGCAGCTCCGACCAACCTCCTCCAAAGCCAAGAGAGAGCTACAGCTGCCCCAGACCTGTTTTTTATCAGCCCAATTCTTGGGGTATCTCTGCCTCTCAGAGAGAAGTTCCCAGGTAAGAGAAGGGCATCCAGATGCCCTCCTCCCCTGAGCTTGGCCACTACTTTTGTTTTTCTTAAGCACCCAGTCATTAATGTTTCCTCACAACTTATGGGAAAAAATTGTCTAAGTAAAAAGAACCCTAATGCCCAACACCACCAGAGGAGAGGATTGCCATCTCTGTCAAGGAGAGTGGTCAGTGCTGTGTCCAAATGCAGTCCAAGAGTCTGATGTGTCCCTTCAGTGAGGGGTCCCACCCATGTCAGTGGTGCAGGATGAATGCAGAGGTGATAGGATATATTCTGATTTTGTTAGGAATGACATGGACGTCTCAAAGACCATTTCAAAAATATTTTGAATGGTTGCCACATCTTTCACTCAATAAAGCCCTTGATTACACCAGCAATGTAACCCTGAAGGCCTTATTTCCCCGTACTAACTATGCTACCCACAGATTGCAGATTCAGTCTTCATATATATTTAATTTCCATAGTAGATATTAACTTGAGATTTTAGGTAAGCAGTTAAAAGCAGATACATTAGGAATGAAAATGGGCATGGAGAACTGCTTATTTCTAATGCTGTTTCCTCTCATATTTCATGAAGAAGATACTGGCATTAAAAATCTTACACAGGAAAATAACAGGTTATGATTTAATGCAGAGGTTACAAAGGTCAAGGGATTAATGGCCATAGAGGTGTGTCTATATGTGCACTTCCAGATGTCAATTTTAAACATATTCTAATTCTTTATATGGGAACTCTTTTCACAGGGAGTACACCAAATGTATTCAAACATAGTGAGGGATTTTTTTTTTTTGCTTCCTGGGGCTCTGCTTTCTCTAGCAGTAGTTTATCCCACTTAGTGCCTTATGGGATGGGCTAGATAGAGTAGCATTATTTTTTAATGTAAACTTCTGTGTAGCTCTTTTTGCATATCTTGATTTGCAGCACCATCAGAAGTGGGCAATTCATCATTAGTGTGATTAAAAGCACATATATTGCACTGGAAAGGAGCATGAAAAGTTAGTCATTAAAACTCTGCTGCAAGGAGGTGGTGTGCTATGGCTTCTTTCCTTTGCCTTAAATTCCTCCATAAATCTAATTTCAAGCCTTGCTCAGCAGAGGAAGGGTATGAAACTGTGTCTTTTTCTGAGACCAGTATTACAACACCATTTCCCCAAATAATTTATTAGTTGCCACAAAGATTGAAGTGTATTTCTAACTAATTCAGAAATCAAAATTTTAGACATGGATCATGCATATATTTGTGCCTTCCTTCTTGCTGGAGTGCAGACAAATGAATTTTAAAAATAGCCTGGGGTGAAGGTTTAAGTCATTCGTTTTACAAGGCTCTTTAAAAGCTTCTTTTCTAACCTGCCAAATTATAGGATGGCTATGATTTGTTTAAGTCTTTCAACATTTAAGAAAATGCCTGCTGCATATTGAGGCATTAACACCCCTTAGCTGAGCAAATTGAGAGTGGGGCTGCAGGAGCAGCCAGGACTCTGCTGGGAAGGGAGGGAGCTGTCTGCTCCACACCAGGCCTCATGAATTGCAAAGAGCTAATCAGAAGAAATGCTCACAAAAGACTGATTTCTGACACTTCTGCCTGAAAAATATTTGAAGTGCTTTGGGCATTCCAAGGGTTCTCTCTCTGTATAGACAGTTTATTGGACTTGCCATCAGTGTTCCTTTTATTTTTGTCTTCTCACACCTGAGTCAGAGAACCAAGTGCTGCTCAGCCACTGTCACAGTCATCCAGAAAGAAAGGGGACTTCCAGCTGGAGGTGTTTGGACTCTAAAATAGATTTTTTGTTATTAATTTTATTTGATCAGCAAAAACCAGTCAGTTCCATAAACTTCTTCAGCCATCTGCGGGAGCTGCAAATGGTCCCCCCAAAGCTGTTTTCAGAGGGGAGCAGAGACAAGAAATTCAAGCAGTGCTGGAGGCTGGAGACTTAATAAATGTCACCAGGTTCCCAGGCATGAAGTCAGGCAGAGCCTTCATTTTGGAGCCTCCTTCCCTGAGAAAGTAGGGCTGATGATTGCCATGTGTTCAGGGATCCCAAGGGAAAAGGCATCCAGATTGCTGGATCTGCTCTGAACCTACCACTCCCTCTGGCAACCATGGGCTTCACTGAGCCACAGCAGGGAAGTACCTGAGGAGATGAAATAAATAATTGTGTTGTGTGCACAGCAGCTCCTTGGAAATGCAAGGGAGGTAGAAAGGGTTTGCTATTAAAACATGGACAGGAAAGCTTTGTATGTTCTTGTTACACCTCAACATTGCTACCTAGATATTTTATAGGATTTTATTGGGTTTAGAATGGTTTTGTATCTGCTAGGTTGCCTGGAAAAAGCTTTTTGGACATTATTTTGTCCTACACGCTGATTTTACAGCTGGACGTGCAATGCTTGGATGTTCTGGACAAGAGTGAGACTGTCAGCTCTAACCTCCTCAGTCATCCCTCTGGGCTTCCACATCTGAAATTGCAAATATCCACAAGACTGCACCCTTAGTATCTGGAACATCCTGGGGTAAGGGGTTGTGTTAATAGGCTGGGAAATACCTTGTGGTCCTAGGCTTGTGTCCTGCATCCCCCATTTCCTGCCACGGTGAAGCCCAGACAGAATCCAGACCAGGACACAAGGCAGTTTGCTAGGATAGAAAACACTTTGTGTCTGATTTAGGTTAGGTCCAACACATAGGAAGAGTTTGAGGCTGTTGCTAGGACACACCTGGTGTTTGAGAGCACAGCTCTGGCTGGTTCCTGGACAGGCAGGAGCTCACCTCCCCAAACTGAGTTATGTTGCTCCTACCTCATGCTGCAGCCAAGATCCCATGGGAGAGACCATCCAGCCCTGACATGCCTGCAGTGACTTGGGAAGCTGCCCCCTGCTGCCAGATTTCTCCTGGAAAAGGGTTTTGTGCCAGGTAGGAAGATGTAGGAAATGTCCTCTAGGATGCACTGACCTCAGAGACAGGAGGAAGTGAAAGTGCACAGGAGACTTGGGCTTATGCCAATCCTTTGGGGTTTTGTGCCATATCTCCCTGATTTCTGGTTGTGGGATTAATCAAAACTTACAAATAGTATAAAACCAAGGTGAGGAGATGTTGGCTGGCACTGCACCACCTTGGTCTGGGCACACACCCTGACAGAGGTCTGGGATAAGTGTTGCTAGCCAAGCCCAAAGTATATGTGCATGTAGGTCACCATTCTTCTTATGGTTTAGTGCCAGCTTGGAAGAACCCTGATCCATCCTTTCTTGGCAAAAGCATAGTCTAGACAAGATGGCCTAGCACCCTGTCCACCTGAATCTTAAAAATGTTGAGTGTTGGGGAGTCCACCACATCCCTGGGGAGTTTATCCCCATGACTGTGTGGAAAAATTTTCCTCTTCTGTCCAATCTCACCAGGAGTAACTTGTACCTGTTACCCCCCCCTCATTTCCATGTGACTGTTTGTAAAAAGGGAGTTTCCATCTTCTTTGCAGCCACCCTTTAAATACTGGGACATGGCAATAAAGTCTCCCCTAAGCCTTCTTTTCCCAAGGCCTTACAAACTCAGTTCTTGCAGCCTTTTCTATTATGGCTGGCTTCCCAATCCTCTGATCACCTTTCTGACCCTTTCTGGACCCTCTCCAGGCTCTCCACATCTTTTTTTTGTGTAGTAGGGACCAAAACTGAACATTGTATTCCAGGTGTGGCCTGACAAGTGGGATAATGACATATTTATCCTTGCTGGTGATGCCCTCATTGATGCAACCCAGAATCCTGCTGGCTTTCTTTTTATATTGTGTTGAAGTGTTGTTGGAACGCTGAGTTGCAGATTTTGTTCATTAAACAACAGTAATGAAAATGATTAAAAATGAATGTCTTTCTAACTAGTCTATTTTTGCTTTATGCTTGCAGTAATTTGAAGAAATTAGTAGTGAATAGCAAATTTTGTCAGTGCTGTGAATAATTATACCTGCAATTATTAAACACTTGTTATTAAAGTTGATGAGGAAGCTGGCAGTTCCTGTTTAAACTGCATACTGTTAATACTAAGGAAGCCAAGAGAAAAACAATGGAGATGATTAGGGATCTTGGTGGGACATATTGAAGAAATCTGACTTTTATTCAGCCTAACAAGGGGACTGTTGGAGTGGATTTAACACAAGTATTTAGTATATTGAAATTTATTGCAGTGACAGGCCCAGTAAGAGGGAATTGATTATTAAAGGTTAATGGCAAACATTAAGATGTGTAGTTGTGGTTCTTACCTTTGGTTTTACATGTGAGACAAGAGGAGAAACCTCTGAACAACCACATGGGTGGATGGATGAACAGAAAAAGATACAGCTCATAGAAGGGCAGTTTGGATTCAGCAATGCAGTCTGCTGGGACCCTGTCAGGAGCTTCCCAACCCCTGGAAGCAAGCTGTGCTGGAAAGTGAGAAATGCTGCAGTGAAGGAGTAAAAAGTAAGTGATGTTTCTCCATTGCCTCCTTGAAGATTGAGGTTTGAAAGTTAAAGCTTTAAACTGCTTCTTAGGAAATGATGCATGCTCTGTGAAGGTCATTAAAAAGCCTTGTAGTTGATACCTCAGGCAAACATGCAAGGAACACTTTGACACATCAGGTGAACTTCACCTGGATACCGATGAGCAGTCAATGAACTTTGAGGGCACAAAGAACTTCTCCACTGATGTGCTGTTCCTGTGAGGAGGACGTAAGCCTGCCACTCTCAAAACCCTCCACAAGAAAGTGCCCAACCTGCCACAGAGGCTGCTGCAAAATCTACCAAGTGTGGGAGCCTTTGGTGTCTGTGCTGTGGGTACCAGGCTGCCCTCCCTCACGCTGCCCTGGCTGCCTGGGCTCCCACCCATCACTGATCTTCCCTGCTGCACTCTCTGAGCCAGTGCTGGGCCTTGGTGGTGGAAAGCCCCTTCCTGTGCTTCTCCTAATTACTCTTGGTGTTTTCCCACCTTACTGTTTTCTTTCTTTCCTTCCTCTTTTATGAAAAAATGAAGCTGAATTATCACTTAGAATACCAACATTTAACCTTGTTTGTGTTTTAATCTTGCTTTTGGGTATGTTTAGAGCTTGATTCCTTTCTGCAGCTCTGGATCGAGGTAAAATTTACCTTTCTTCATCTTAAACAGCTTGGAACAAATGCAGCCTTGTGCAAGCCCTGAAGGGACATTTGGGACATTAGGCAACCTCGTAGCATAGTGGTGGTCACTTGTGCTCTTGGTGCTGCCCCTCTTGGTTGGACACCCTGCTGACCAACGAGGAAAAGAACTTCTGCCTCTTGCTGAAGAAAAAAATCTTGAAAATATTTCTATGGAAAGTAAATACGCCCCCTCTCAGGGTTTTCTGGGCAGCCTAGAAATTAAAAGTTACACAGAATCATCAAAACCAGAAAATATTTTTCTTCAAGAGCTAAGTATTTTCTTGAAAAATACTTTTATTTACGATTGTGATCATAAATCAGCACAGGACACTGATATACAACATGCAGCTCTTGCAGACTTCCCCTCAGCAAAGTACATGGGCCTTTGTGAGCTCCTGTGCTGAGCCAAGGGAGTAATCCCTCCCTAGCTCAAATTTGTTTCAATTTGTGCTGATTTTAATTCATATTAATTTTTCTGTCACAGTAATTTCTCTGTCAAGCAGCTGAGCACCCTTCTAGGTGGTGCCTGGTGAAGCAGCGCCTGCCTCTGGGGCTGCTCCCCTGCCGTGGTGTGCCAGCAGCTTGGCCACTTGTGAGCTAATTGTGACTTTGCCAGGTGCACTTCAGTGTGGAGCAGTCCAGGGGCAAAGGCCAAACGAGCCATTTTTCTCATTCTCTGGCTGGAGAAAGGACAAGAGTCTGCCAAAAGCATAAAATATTGGCACTGCTATTTGGAGAGGCAAAGACCAGACTCCATTCAGAACAGAGGACCACCTCCAAAGCTGTTTTTTCCAGGAACCTTGACAGCTGCTAGCACATTTGGTTGGTACAAGGCCAGCTGGTGTTGTAAAAGGGTCAAAAGGTGGGAAGATATTGATTTGCCTGACACAGAAGGTGGTCACTGGTGCTGTGGTGCACGTCACCACATCCGTCACCTGTGGGCCAGCGAGGAGTTGAGGATCCCTGAGTAATAAATTCACATCATATTTTTTCCCTGTAGGAAAGGTGCCCGATGTGTGCACAACGATTATCTCTGTGTGCTCCAGGATCTGTGAGGAAAAGAAATTATGCCTCAGATTAGAGAGGTGAACAAAGTAAACACTCATATTTTTCAAATTACCTCAGCTCCGGAGGAGAGATTAACGGGCAGCATTGGGATGCTTCCATTAAACAGATCCCCAGCTAATGGTTTCAGCTACACAGAAATATTTTTTTTCTACTGCTGTAGAGCAGATGAAACTATTAGAAGAAAATAATGGACATTAACTTTCAAAAGCATGGTGATTTGGACTGAAATAAAATTCCTGTGGTTGACACTATGTGCTTGAGTTATAAGATCAAGTAGTGATTTACTTATAAAATTGCTACAGGGAGGTCTTTGAAGTGGTGAATTGGGGTAAAGCATGCCATAATATATTTAGCAACAGATAATGCAAATTGCAGAAGAAGAGACGAGGAGAGGAAAATAAATTAACTCTTTAAAACATTGTTGAGTATTTATGGGGAGGTAATAGGTTTCATGTGAATCAGATTGTTAATCCTGGGGTCCTGGAGAAATGCCAGATCCAGTAATTGCATTTTGTCAGCCCAAGTCACATCCACAGCGAGGTGCTGCTGTGCTCCTGTGCTGTGCTCTTGCACCTACTCCAAGCCCCTCCACCACACAGGGAAATACTTCCACCTCTCTCATGCCCTTCTCAGGGTTTCCAGGCCCCCTCTGAGGTTATGCTGATGTTTCAAGACCCTTAAAGGTGAAAAGTGAAGTGTCTGTATTCTCACAGGGAATCTGTCAGTGTTGCTGCTGCAGCTCCCTGCCAGCAGTGACAGTCTGTGCCTGTGCACAGCTGGAACCTGGTGATGGCCACAGAGGAGGCACCAGGCTCTTTCACTGCCCTGACTTGGGCAGTCAAGGGATGGGCTGAATCCCAGTGCCACAGCTGCTCCTTACAGGACTTGTGCTCCAGACCCTTCTCAAACTTCCTTGCCCTTCTCTGGACGCGCTTCAGCACCTTGGAGTCTTTCTCGTAGTGATGGGCCCCAAACTGAACACAGGATTTGAGGTCCCATGCTTCCCAGGGACACAGGTGCTCCCCAGCCTGAGTGGGCAGCCAGGTGCCCAAGGCACACTGGCAACAGCCCCCCAGGAACAGGGCAGGGCATGGTCTCTTCCCCAGAGCTGCTGCAGGAGCACAGCCCGTGGCATTATGTGACGTCCCCAAGCTGAGGACAGTGACTGCTTACAGGCAGGAGACTGCAGCCCTTGCTTGCAGCAGCCTCTTTCCCTTCACTCTCCTCTGCCTTGTTGGACCTTTTTGTCAGCCCTGAATGCACTTACAGGAACTGTAAATCAGTAACAAGGAGCACATTGCAGAAGTTCAGTACGTCAGAGACAGATTAAAAGACCATAACTTTCATGAGCAGACGTAAGTGTTAGGAAAGATTTATTTTGAAACAGCTTTTGAGCTCTCTGGTGCTCCCTGTGCCAGTTAGAAGAAATGTCTGGTAAGTCTATAATCTGCCAGTATATATACACAAAATGCACTGAACTGATGCTTGTAGCCTAATTGAGATGCCTATTGTGCCCTCTGGATGTACCACAGTGCTGCCTGGAACTCAGCACAGTAAATAGATGTGCATATTTTTACACAGATAGAAAGCAGAGCTGCTGTATGCCAAGGATTTGCACAGCATAGGTGTTAGTGTGCTTTTGATTTTCCATGTGGGTTTCATAATTTTCCACAGAAAATAAACTTTCACTATTTCCCTACCACACCCTAGCCCAATTCCACTAGGTACAAATAACAAATACATGACCTAAAGCAGTGCTGTGCTGCAGGATGTGGAGGCAGAGGATTTGCAGCATCCCATGCTGGTGCTCAGGCACCATTCCACAGCTGCCAGCAGCTCTTGCATGGTTGCCATCCTTCTGTTGGGACAGCCAGGGTGGGGACAGCCCTGAGCTCAAGAGGGGCAGTCAAGCCCTGCCACACTGTCTGTGCTCTGTGCCAGGCTAAGCAGTGCTAACAGAGATAATCCTGAACTGTTAAACTGGCCCCAGGGTGTCTTTCTTGCAATAGAAGTCATGGCCTGCATCTTGTCTACAAAGCAGGAGAGTCCCCCCCAGTCCTCTCTGCAAAGCAAATCCTGTGGGAATGGTGGTGACCCTGTGGGATCGTGCCTGAGAAGGAGGGGAACAAACCACCCATCTCACACAGACACCAACACATTTGTAGTCTATCACATTTTAACATCCAATGAAAGTGCTTCTGTGAGGGATGATTTACTTATCCCTTTGCTTCCTGAACAACCACAGACACCAGTCCAGCCTCTACAGGTCTCCATTGCATCAGAGGCCATGGCTGAAAAGATTTTCAGCTCACTGGGTGCTTGTTTGCATGGCCACAGCTGTATTATGCTCCTGGTGGGGACTGGAGGGAGGAGGGGAGATGACCAGGCTCTCTCCATCTCCATCTATCCTCCTCTTTCCCAGTTTTCTGGACTTGGGGAGTTTCTTGGTCAAGCTGGGGCAGACCTTGCTTTGTTCCAACCACCAGCACATTTCAATGTGCTGACAACAGTGATTCAAGTGTCCATGATGTATTTACTGCTCAGCATCTCCCTGCCTTCATTTTGTAGAATCATAGAATATCCCAGGGACCCAGAAGGGACCCAGAAGAATCACCAAGTCCAATTCCTGGCCCTGCACAAGACAGTCCCAAAAGTCACCCCATGGGCCTGAGAGCACTGCCTGTGTTCCAGGCCTGGGACTGGCTGTAGAGGCAGTGGCCTGTGGCAGCCATCCTGGCCTTAACCAGAGTCCCGTGTAGAAGAGCAATTTGTTACATTTATCTTAACTTTGATAAAGACTCCCTGTTCTCTTTGGAAAGGTGCATACCAGAGGAAGGAGTGCAGCCATAAGCACCATGTCTGAATGTTGTTCCTTTGCCTCTCAGAACACTGGGAGGTGGCATATTTGAGTGAATGGGCAGAAATGAGTTCTTGGTGGTGTGACTGTTTTGTCTTTCCTTATGTGTGTTCCCAAGACTTTCTTTAAACTTTCCCATAGCAGAAACATATGAATACTGGATTGTGTGTAATAAAGATGGATCCTGCTGGAAGAAGCAGTCTCCATTTGTTTTTTCCCAAGCTGCTTCACTGGCTTTATCTATTATCCTTTCAAATGTCTGGCATTGATTTCTCAGTGGCAGACAGCAGTCTGAATGAGATGTTGGTCTGGCCTTGCTGGACATCAACACTATCCTGAAAGAACAGACTTTAACATTTTGAAGAAATTCCCATTATACCCAAGTGTGTACAGTATACACTTATGGTTTCCACATAGAGCTACTAGAAGGAAAACCAGAAAGGAAACAAGCATCTTCTGGAGTCAGCTTCTTGTTTTCTTAGAACACTGACTGAAATGGATCTATTAAACTACTGCTTGCAAAACCACAGGGTATTGTAAAATTTTGAGCTGAAGGAGATCAGTAGAAAGACTCCAGGGAATGTAAATTAGGCGTAAAATAATGCAATTTTTGGATTGTGGCAAAACTCTGATGAGAAATTCCAGAAAGTTTAAAGTTTAAAAAGTATTCCCCAAGATTTCAGGAGGTCTCAGGGCAGTGAGGGATGAAGTGCTGTACCCACAGCCAACTCTTCCTCTAAGCAGACCTCAAGAAGGAACATCTACATTTTGATTTATTAAGTCAGTCTTCCCCAGGCAACTCAAGACTTAATACTAGGCATAAACAACATTTGTAACCATTATCTTACAGGACAAAACTAAACTAGGATCAGATGATTGATTTTGTTGTTTACAACATAGATACAATGCTCATTCCTAGGTGCAAGAACTTGAACTGCATTAGAAAACACACATCTCATAAAATAAATGTCCTTCTTTNTTTTTTTTTTTTTCCCTTTATTGGGCTTTAAAAATTGGTTACTAATAGATCTTTTCTTTCTGTCTTTTTCCTACCTCCTTTCAAACAATGGCACATCCAAGGGCATCTCTCAGCTACAGCTGCTGTTACCTGCAAGAGAATACATAACAGGCTTCACCTCCAGGCATCACCTTGGAAACGGCAGAGCAGCTTTGTGCAGTGTCCAGAGGAGAGTGGGATGCTTTGCAGAGAAATGAAAAAGGCATTGCCCTTCTCCACAGAGCTCTCAGTCTGTGGTTTGTGGTAGGAAGAGTACCCAGGTGGAGGCAGGCTGACATGGGCTGATGCTGGCTGTTGTCAGCCTTGGCTCCACAGCCCTGGGCACAGCGGGGTCAGTGCACTTTGGTGCACAGCCTGTGGGACCCAGGCCTCGGACGCTGTTTCCAAGGCCTGTGTTAATTTCAGTGGTGGAGGCCTGGCAAGAACATCCCTCAGTGTCTCTTTTGTTATCGCAAGGAGGAGTCTTTGCACTGCGTCAAAATATTCTGCATTGTGGAGGGAGCCTCTGGCCACTGCAGCAACATTACTCTGATTACAAGGAGTTGCATCGTGCTAAAATAAATCACATCCTCCACTGGCTGATGTCACTGTGGAAAGGGATGGCTTCATTGCCTGCAAGTCTGTGGCTGTTAATAGACAAAATGCATACATGGAAAGGGTATTCATAAATGACAAAACAGAAAACCAGTAGCATTCCCATAGAAAAATAAAATAGGTGAGTGGCATAGACACTTAAAGAGATACAGAATTAAGTCAGGCTGTTGTTTCTATCTTCTTGTAATCACATTTTATCCCAACAGCTCAGCATTGTCATACACCCTCATCCTGTACACATGGAATAATTCTGCTGGCTGCTACAGAGTCAGCTGCAAAGTCTCTGATGTTTTGGCCACCCCAGAGATCCCTTCCAACACACTGCCATAAATTAAACAAAGTAAAGGCCTGGGAAGGCACCTGTGGCATAGGTCAGCATTTGTCCTGCTGCAAACAAAGGGATCCTGCTTGTTTTATCTTATTATAGGGAATTTGGCAAGAGCTACCCTGTGCAAAAGCATGGAGTGCTGGGGGAGATGCCCTGTGCTGAGGGAGTGTTGCAGCCTGCAATGACAGTAAAGCTACATGTGCTCCTGACTGCGCTGTGTTTACCATGAACTGAGCTGCTCTTTGTAATTTTTACACTGCAAAACACAGTATTGGGGATTGCGGTGAGACTGAAGCTGGAAAAAAAGCAGAAGGTCAGCAAAGTGTGTGTGACTGAGGGTCAGAAGGAGCAAGTACTAATTATCTTCAGCTTGTCAGCTACCTCTGATATTCATAGTAACCTTTATTTCTCAAGGTGATAGGGGGATGCTGTTAAGAATAATGAACTCTTCAGCTTGCAGGAAGAAGGATGCTTTTACTACAAGTGAGACATACTGAGAATGCTCCTGACACTGAAAAGACATTTACCTTCATGCTTGGTCTTGACGAGACAGAGACGTCACCTGGGTCAAAGGTGGAGAGGCTGCACGAGTGGAAATCAAGCTTTTCCCTGCTCACTGCTTCCAGTGCTCTACCTTGGGAGCTCACATCATGCAGCCTTCAACACTCAGCACTGCCAGCTGCCCAAAGAGGGAGGCAATCCCTCCTGGTGCCAGTGGCCACACAAACCCCAGTGCACAATTTTCACCATGGATGGAGGCAAATAGGACTCAGGAGCAGGCACAATTTGGTGGAGATGAAACCAGGAAAATCTGTCACCAGCTGATCTACCAGGGGTGTATGGGGGTGGTCCCTGTTGATCTCCATCAGGAGGAAAGGTGTGGCCACATCAGAGCATTCAGCAGCAGGGCAGGATGGTTACAAACCATAAAGTAGTTACTACCTTAACTCTTGAAGGCTGCCTCAGGCTGAAAAAATCAAATCTTCACAGAGGGTGAAACAAATGAAAAAAACCACCAACATCTGTCTTTGGTGCTGACTGCAAGTCTGGAAAAAAAGCTCACCTGCATCTCAAGATGATGGAGGTACCAACAGGGCCTCAGGCTTTGGGAACTGATTGCTTGTTAGAGTGGGAATGGAGTGAAAACCATTAATTAGCATTGTAATTGGTGAAATCAGAACTCTATTATATGAACAAGGGGGAAACAATCCTTTTATTTACAAATGTTTAGGTTTTTCAGCTGAAGGCCTGAGCTTGAAGATGTGCAGCCATGCAAAGCCTCCCCAGTGCTGGGGAAAGCAAAGCCAGGACTTCCTTCCCTTACAGTGACCATAACTGGGGGGGAAGAGAAAATGGATATTTAGTATTGCCTAGACTTGCTGAGAAAGAGCAGGAGGTTACAGTAATTTGTATGTACCTTAAGCAATAATTTTTAAGATTTCTTTTTTTTCTTTTTTTTTAGGAAAGAGGTTATTTGTGCTGAGGGAACTTGGATGAGTTCACATCTTGCAGCGTGGCATTTTTAGATTGCCACTACACTTAACTGTAATGCACAGACCTGCAAAGGTGCTTTGCTCGTGAGCTGATTTTGCACATGGGCATGATACAGTGAAAGAAAGGATGACTCAAAACCTTGACATTTTTCCTAGTCCCCTCTGTCTTTTGTTCTTCTGTTTGAGCTGCATTTTCTGTGCATCTTCTCCTGGTTTCTGCTAGTACACCCTCACCCCTTCCCCTCTTGGCTGCCAAAGAAGCTTGCTGGAGGATTTTCAGGAGACCCTCACCACAGCTGAAGTCCCAGAAACATCTCCAAAAATCCCTGTCTCTCTGTCTTGCCTGCAGTCACTACCTCTCTTCCTGTGATACTTGTAGGACACTCAGCTGCTCTCCCTGCCTAAGTCCTAGCTCTTCCTGACTTGCAGCTCTGTGTGGTCAATTTTCTTGGCCTTTTTTGGGGTGCATCTTCCACAGCTGCTATGTTTCCTTCATTTACTCCTCATCACCTCCAAGTCCTAGCCCAGTGACAGCTGGGGACCTGGCAGCTGCTTGCTCCCACTGCTGTCAGGCAGAAACACCTTCTCTCCTTATTTCTTCTGGCGTGGGACATCTTTGATCCCACCAAAGAGAGATTGGTTCCCTCTCCTTCTTCTCTTAGATCAGGTTTTTCACATGAGATAGAAAGCAAATCCAAACCTGATCCACAACCAGCAGCTGTTTGACACCACACTCTGTGTGTCACGGGTGGACTCTGCCCTGAGGGATGCCCTTCTCTCTTCCATTTCCCTCTTATGTCTGTTCCTACCAATAATTACAGCTGGGATGAGACAAAGTCTCCATTGCACCAGACCTCC
Organism: Aegithalos caudatus; assembly: GCA_013389925.1. NCBI lineage: Eukaryota > Metazoa > Chordata > Aves > Passeriformes > Aegithalidae > Aegithalos > Aegithalos caudatus. The sequence goes on along the minus strand of WEIU01001653.1, from coordinate 54,415 downwards.
AAGGGTAACAGGAGCAAAACACTGTAAAAACTCACCCATGCTAACTAGGCCAAGCAGATGAGACTTCTTGCAGTTTAACAGTACCAGGGAAAGCATTTTCCAATTTTATGCAGAACTTAAAAAATAGTCAGTGATTTTTTTCTATGCCATTGTAATTCCACTGACTTTTTATACAATGTTAGTTTTTAAGAGAAAAGGAGGGTTTAGTTCAACTATGGCAGATTTTTTACAGATCAATCTACTTCATAGATTGGATTTATATGGTCCTTGCAGTAAGGTATCATGCCAGATAGGATCAGAAAAAAGATTTGCACCATGAGATTTATTTCCATTTTATACTTGGGAAACTGAACCCAAGCAGTTTAAACAGAGGGTCGGAATCATGGAGGGCATTGGGCAGAAAGGAAACTTTACCCATCCCTGTATTTCCTAAACCAGAGCATGAGCAGCATCTGTGGGTAACCCAGGTTAGATCAATTTATAAAGGGTAACCTCAGTAGAAAGTCTCCTTCCAAGAAACACATTTCTGGCAGCTCTTCCCTACCAGCTTTCTAAGCTTTCAAGCTGCCAAAAATGAATTGCTCTCTTTGACAAAGCTTTAGAATTAATTCAGGCTGAATCTGCTGCCCCTTCTGGATTTGAGTTATTATCCATTATTTTCATCTACAATGCATTTGGCTACCACATACTCTTAAATTAAAACATTTTTCCACTTTCTTTTGCACTTTGAAGAAAATAAAATTGCTTGGAATGTAGAGAGGTAACCCTTCTTTGAGAAGAGCAGGATCATCAAGTAAATCTTTAGCAGACAGTATTTCTCACAGCAGCAAGTTATTTTACTGAAGCATACGATGTAGTGGTTTTATATATCATTTATTTGCAGACATGTAATGAAATATCTCTTCTTTGTTCAGTCTATTTCCAATTTAGTCCCCAAGAAATAAAATAATTAGGAAAATACACCCATGTCTTATCTGGCACAACAGCAATGCCATATTTTTAATTAGGACGGAGATGACTAGAAGTGCTTCATTAGCCAACAACAAGGAGGTATTATATGGTCCGTGGAATCTGAAATGTGATAGAAATAAGTGTAAGTAAAGTTATCATAACCAAACCTAACTGTAGCCTGTATCCCTTGACTTCAGTTGGCATGAATTATCAACAATAATGTAGAAATTTTAAAAGGGGGAAGAGAAAATTTATTATTTCTCAGTCAGCCTTGACTCAATTAGCCAGGATGGGAAGAATTTATGCTTGAAGAAAGATTTCTGACTATTTAAAGTTGCAGGGCTTCTCACTGTTGTTCTGAATAATTCTGCAACATCTTGGAGGGATTTGGAACAAGTGGGAAAAAGACTTGTGCAGAAGAGGAAGGG
>WEIU01001653.1:0-42965 GCA_013389925.1 Aegithalos caudatus | reverse complement strand
GGGCGCTGCGGGGAGGGGGCGGTGAGGCCGGGCAGCGTCCCCAGCTCCCCACCCTTTGTGGGGGAAGGGCCGCGCCGCCTGCGCGGGGCCGTGTCGTCCCGGGGTTTGTCCTGAAATCGGCTTCAGCGTCCCCGGCCGCGGGGTCTCACCTTCATGGAGGAGCTGTAAGAAATAGGCGGGCAGGCCTTGAGAAAGCAAAAAGACACCTCCATTACGCCCTTTTTGCAGTAGCCAACTTCGTTATTAAGCATAGGAGGTTCATTATAGCTTGGACTGTGGTTGGCACTCTGGTGCCTTGGAATAATTCAGCTCTGTTACATGATTTCATATTACGGTGAAATTTATTGGGACTAGATTGTGTAGTTTAATTGATTTTTTTTTTCCCCCAAGAAAAAATGCTCAAGGATTAAGCCCTTGAAAAGGTGTCCTATTGGTTCAAGTAGCAAAAGAACAAATAAGTTCATGTTCTTTTACCCTGTAAAGGTTACTTCAACTTTTTTGTTATCAATACAGCGCTTGTGTTTAGTATCATATTTACAGCAGCATTTCCTGCTGACAGCATCTTCAGACCTCCATGTGCATGTCATACCACCTGCTCTGTTTCCTCTTGCTCTCATGAACTTGTTGAGCATGTGAAGGGAAAATTGAAGAATTAGCTTTTGTGATGTAGCATGTCTGAAATACCATGATATAACAAATGAGTTTATTTTGTTCTCCAGGTAGTTTTGTGCCCATCTATTTTGCTGGGTCAACAATCAATGTGGTGATTGTAGGGTGACTTTTTCTCTTCTCTTTAAAACTTGGGTTCATATGCTTTCATAATTGGCTACCATACTTTAAATTAACTGTTCCTCTACCCCTGTCCAAATCTGATACTTAACTTCATGCATAATTTCCTTTTGGGATAGTAGCTTACATGTGACTTAGATATCCAGAAGAGTGATGTGCCTAATGGCAAAGAGAAGTGCAGGTTTTTATTTGCAACTTTGCAAGTCATCATTCAATGCTGTTCTAACTAAACCTATAGGAAGAAGATGCATTTTGTTTTGTCTGATGTCTTAGATCACAGGCCTTTATGGGCACAGCTTCCTAGATATTGTTAAACATCATTATGCCAAGGGAAATAAAACCAGCAGCGAAGTGATGCTCAGAATGGGACATGGATCCCCCATCCACTACCCCCAATATTTTGATGTTTGTGGTTATATGTAGTCTAGAACTTTGCTTCTCATCAGACTGTATGGGATCTTTCTGAAATTTATCTTAAAAGCCAAAATCATTGCTAGTCTACCTACTTTGTGTTCCATATTTCTTTCAGACTAGGTAGTTGCTAATGAAATTTCTCAGTCTCTCTGAAAATATGGTGTATCTTAAAAACTGAATACTGTGTTTCAGCATTAAATTTTTGGGATAATACATCTCTCTATTACACTTGCTTACGTGTTATTCATACTTTTGTAAGTGAACACACCATGTGACTTAATGCATTTGTAACTTTGTCTTAAAGTGTTTTTGCCTCTGTTCTTAGATGTTTGTAGTGCAGTACAAGTGGTTCTCAAGACTGATGCACAAGTGGGGAATTAAGTCAGTTAAACAGATCAGTTAGTTAAACTAGAATAAACCTGCAGCAGAAACCTTGATCAATCAAACAGTAAGCATATTGGAATGATGTTTTGAGGATAGGTAAATCCCTGTGCTGTATTTTTGAAAGGTAAATGCTTATATCGCATAATGTTCCTTTAAAGTTGATGTTGCTTCCTCCACAGTAGTTTTAGTGACTTCTTTCTTGACACTTTCAATAGCTTTCCAATGGTTGTGACATAAAAATTGCCAGTACTTAAAAATTCACTGATTATCTTGTTGCAAAGGTGAAATCTTCAAGTGCCATTGCATGGCTCTTGCTGATGTGAAAATAGGATCACCTTAATGGTATGTTAAAATTTGATAGTTTAGGATACATGGTCAAAACAAGACTTGATTTTTTGAGTGAAAGACTAGCAGATGTTTTTTCTGGATGAAGCTGAGAAAGAAAACTGTATTTTATGTGACAGATTATTTCTAAATTAGGTTTGTCTTGGCTGGATGGAGAGTAAGCAACACACTAACAGCTGTAAAGTAGTAACCAGACTTGCTTTACTTTCATCTTACCCAGAATAATGTGACGTTCCCTTTGGTGGGTAAGACAAATCATCAGCCAGTTAGTTCTCTGATGAACAAACTTAAATGTTTAATATTTGAAAAGATGTAAAATACAACCACCAGTTTCCCCCAAATTCAGTGTTTGCTGCACAGCATAGTGTGTTCTGGTTCTCATGCTCTCATTGCTTTCATGTAGTTGCCATCTTCTGTCACTTACCAGGTTTTAGGGCAGCTGTTCTGGATGGGGTGGGCACATCCCTGTACCAGTGTTCTGTTAGGTGTTCCTTCCAAAACTTGTTTAAAAGACAGAACAAAACAGGATACTAAATGTATGATCCTGTGTGTGATCCACATTATTGTGTGTCAATAATTGTTCAGAATAATGTATACTCTGAACCTGCTTTATAAAACAGGTTGACTGTAGTTTAAAAATGAATGTGTTTATGCTTCAGACTAAAAGCTCATGAGCCAGTATTGAAATTCTAGCTAACCCTGTTAGAGCTAACAAATAAATTTGAATTGAGGTTTTTATCCATCTTATCTGGGTTTTTTTTTAAGACTGTAGGCTAAATTCTGCATTAGAGCACATGCTAATTCTTGTTCTGGGATGCAAGTGGGCAACTCCTATCGGAATCTTCCTGGAAGGTATGTTATTCCATGCACATGCTTTATAGCATCTGAATTCATCCTCTGAAGCACTCTCAGATGTTTTGGAGTGTTAGTGAAATTAAGGGTGCTTTGGCAGTGTATCAGTGCAAGGAAGTCTCAGTTTTTAAACCTGTAACTGTGGCATATTTAGCTGGAAACCAAGTCACCTACTTGTCCAGTGCTGCTGCAGGACTTCTCGAGGATGTTTTTTCTTTTTTAATATGCACATTTATAGAAATAGATCTTGCTTTCTGTTTTGTTTTGGTTTTGTTTTAATTCAGTAATGCATTGCATTAGGCTTTCTTAATTCGATCCTATAAATTTTTGACGGATAGTTGGATTATTGATGTTGTGAGAGGCATTTGATTATCTCTAGCTTCCACTGCATAATTCATACATATACTATAGCATAATTGGCTATTGGTTAGTATGTTCAAGTATCTTGGAGTGAAGAGTGGTATGGCAGTAGCTGATCAACTACAGAAATACTTTTTGTTACAGCCCTGACCAATCTTGTGTATTAAAGGTAATAATGTAGTAGCCATTTTACAGTTCTCTCACTTGCAGTTTTCAAAGTATTGTATTTGAAGTGTAGTAATGTATTGAATCTTCTTACATTTGAGAGCTGTTTTAGAGTTTCATAAAGTACTTCAGCAGACTTTTTGTATTATGGGGTACCACTTTCTAAATAGAGATTCTATACATAGCAGAATGTACATTGCCAATTTCTTCAGCAGCTTTGTAGCTCATTGCATTTTAGTGATGTCTGTGTTTGATTTGTGATTTCAGATCTTCCCTGTTCACTCTTCTCCTTCCATGATTCAAACATTCAAAAGGAAGGAAACATTCAAAAGAGAAGCTTTATCAGGAGCTCAGAAGTTCAGCAAATAGCTAGCTTTTGTGCTTTTATGTAGGGCCTCCTCTTCTCCAAAAGCAGACTTATTTTGGCCAATTTTTGTCAAGGCTGAAGTAAACTAGATAAACTCCAATTATTAAAACAGTATTATAACCTCTGCTCCTCAGGCAGCAGGTACTTATAAACACTCTTCCACTGACTTGAAGAAAAACAAGCCTATGAGACAGTCAGGTAGTAAATTTGTTCCTCTGATTAAAGGTAGTTAAGGTACTTCTTTTTAATGCAGTGCCTGCCCTGAAGAGCTTATAAAAGGAGACAGAATGGGATAAAACTATTAGGATTTGCTTTAGATGGTATGGTTGAGTTAACTTGCTAATTGAGAAGCAGAATCTAAACAGAACATTTCAAACTTTAAAACAAGCTTAGTGGTTGCATAACATTGACATTATTATCTCTTTCATAGGTTCTTCCCATGCTCAGTTAAGGCATTTCTCAGCTGACAGACCTGAGGGCAGAGGCACGTCCCAGTGACTGGGTCAGGTCTCGCAGTGCTGCTCTGGGAAGTGTGTGCCTGTGTGTACTCATGGCCTTGACGTAGATCCAATCCCTGAGCAGTCCATTTCTCCCACACCTCCTGCACCTGCAAAATCATGGTCAACTGATAATGAGAAGAATGGGTTGTGAATTGTTATATGAAACATACTGAAAGTGTGTCAGAAAAAATGGCATCTGGTTCAGCGATGCCTAATCCATGTAAGCAAAGGATCCTCCTTTGGCTTTGTTAGGAGACATTCGATTCTGGGGATGACGGCTGAGGATTTTTTTCCCCTTGCTGTATTAGTTGCAAAGTGTGACGGGTTGAGAGAGAGAAACTTTTTACTCTAAAAAACATAGTGACTCCCTTCCCCTCCTCCCTTTTATTTCCTGACTGTGAAAGCAAAACCTTGATTCAATTTGGAACTAGATTAGTTTGAAAAGTTAGTTCTGAAATAGGTGTATATTCATGAGAATATTTGGGGTTCTTGTGCGGTTCTTCTCCTGCAAGTTTTTTGACCCCAAACAGTGCCTGAAGCTTTATTTAAGTATTTAACATTACATTATTTTCTTGGTTATGGCATTTATCCTGTTGTGGTGGTATCCCATCTTGGGGGAAGTCTTTGGTTTCTTTCTCCTTTACAGTGAGAGATCCAGTCAGCCTCTCTACTGGCCTGGCAAGGAGAGCTGACTGGATGTGGAAATTCAGTTTGCTGGTGCTTGGTGCCTATGGAGACTAATGCTCAGATTTTTGTGTTTAGCAAGAGTGGTCCAACAAATACAGACCTACTGAAGATATATTGTGGAGAAGTGACTGGGAGAAATAACTGGGAAATAAACTTGCTTTGCTTAGGATGTACAGGACTTCATGGATGTGTTAGGCAGTGTCCTGGGCTTGTATGGATCTGAGTAATCAAAGAAAGTTTAGTATTTGCTGGGGCTCCTTCATTGATAGAAAAGGAGGTCATATATCCCCTTTTAATAAGGTAATGAAAACAGTCCCTACATATTCCTTTCTTGTGGTATTTTTTATTTTAATTTTAATAGTGACCAAGGTAGCTGTGGACAGGTCTGAGAAAGAATACTCCATATGCAGAATTTTCCTAGGATAATTGAACATAATGAAATATTTGAGTTAAATGTCTAGAAGAATTACTACGGTTCAGTTCCTTCTTTGCTGCAAATGCAGAGTTAACAGGGAAGTGACATTTATGATGTTACTCTTAATGGTAACTGCCCAAATTGAGGCTTTTCTGAAAATGCAGTAGAATAAATATGCCCTTTTTTTGACACAACAATTACTTAATTTTGTGTTATAAAAATTCAAGGCAGCCTGTGACGTTACTGACCTTCACTCCCTTGCCTGTGAGGAAATACACCAGAAATACTATTAAAGATATGTCTTTATTAGTAACATAACAACATAGCATTTACCTGAGGTACATTTCTTTTCCTAAGTATTTTCTTGTTATTTACTTTTTTAAATAGAGAATGTACAGCTGCTTTAGTGATGCAGAAGTTAGTCCAGGCACTGTTTTGCAAAGTGGATTTTAGGGGCAAAATTAATGGGACTGCCTTGAGCCTCTTCCAGGCTGTTGAACTGAAGTTGTTCATGTTGGACTGGTGATAGTACTGATGAAAAACTTCCTTGGGCTGGGAATTTTTACCATGTTCTTAAATAATCAACTCCCCTTCTTTTGCAAAAGCCACAAAGGTAGTTCTCTCCAGCTCAAAATTCCTGGTAATGATAGAACCCACTCAGGCATCTGAGAGGAAGGTATTCCTGTTCTGCATCACTGTAGAGTGGCCATCTCTCTCCACTCTTTATTAAAGGAAGCCTGCAGAGGTTTTGGTACAGGCTGAGTTCCTGAAGTTGGATAAGGCAAAAAACCTAGGAGGCCAGGCTTAGCCTCTACCTGCCTACTCAATTAGGTCTTCTTCCTCTTAAACAAAAAAAATTGGAGCTGAAATAGGTTATGATACATGCTCCCTTGGGTCATATCTTAAAGAGTAACTTTGCTCATTTATAAGGAGAAAACAAAAGATTTACTTCACTGTACATTTTTCAGAAGAAAATCTGTGTGCTTCCATGAAATATTCCTGTGCATAGTCTCTCCTCAGGCTGAAAGGAACAAACCACAATAGGATGTAGGTGCCTCTGTTTTGTTACTTACTGTGGAATGTCACAAAGTCCATATGCACAGTAGATCTTTGCATTAGTCCTCCTTTCTCACACTAATCTGTTGAACTGACTTGTAGTAGCTTTGACAGGCGGTTTCTTGTGAAGGATGTTCAAAAACATGAGACCACAATCATCCAGGTAAATAATTAAGTTTTTCGAAGTCCAGAGCTGTGATCTTGAGTCAATTTGTCACTTATGCATCTGGACTTCAGGGCTTCTCTTACACACTCCTACTCCTCTTGGAAAGTGGCTGTGGGAGGTCAATTCCTTGTGGTCCAGGAGGGGCCACAATAGGGCCACACTGAGGTCTGATTTCTGGGAGGGTTCATGGATGGCAGTTGCTCTCTTAGGTAAAANTTTTTTTTTTTTTTTATTAACTGCTTTTACAGCAGTTCAGTGGTCTCTGTTGTGCTGCAGACAGATGGAGGATGTGATCAGCTGTTGGGGCAGTGTTTGCTGCTCTAAATAGTTGTTTCTTGTCTTCTCTGGAGAAAGGTAGCAGGCTGGATAGAAGTGTCTGGCTGGCAGCACAGGGGACTTCACTGTTCTAGATGTAAATTTTCAGATACCCATCTTTATTCTTCTAGGTATTAATTCTGCCTACAATATCAAAAGTGATTGTTTAGTCATGGCTTGCATTGCAATGTCAGCTTTGCTCACTTTCATTCCCAAGTCAGTTGTTGCTCTTTTTGGGAATAGTAGCTTCTCTACTTAAAGCAAGACCAAACTCTGGAGAACTGGGCAGCATTTGATTTATGTCACAAACTTGTACATGTGCTGTAGACATGAGCTTTCTAAAGATGGGGTTTAACATATGCATGCATCACTAGAATATAAAACTCTAGTGATTGAGATCTGTTTATTAAATAATATATGATTGATAGGTTAGCTGTAGTAATTAAATCCAGTAGTTGTAATTTAAAAATGTAAAGGGCTCCATGGACTCATACTATTTGTAATTTTCTGCATTAGGAATAGAAACACTGGCAACTGAAGTCCGCTCAAAGGGTTTTACTACTTAGATTTCTGTGGACAACAGTGAATTAATTGAGATATGTTTTTGTGTAGTTATCTTTTTACTTCCCCCTCAAGGTTTCATCTCCTTTAGGAGGTCTGCAGGCACAGCAGAAGTAACCTCTGAAATTAGTCCTCAGAAAAGGTACTAGAAAGTAAGGAGTAGAGTAGTAGGCATGTTTCTCTACAGCATCAGAAGCTGAAACATGTTTTACAGTGCTGGGAATCTCAGTTATAACACTCATAAAGCTGTTGAGAAGGGGGGAAATGCATATGGCATGTTGTTGTGTTAGGACCATCTCTCTCCTGAGCCGGCTTTTATCAAAAATTGGTCATCTAAACTAATATATGATCTGGATTTAGGGTAGTAACCTGCCCCTCAAGTGGGCTTGGCACAGCTGTGTGCTGGCAGGGCTGGTTGCTTCTAGAGCTAGTGCAGGATAACTCAGTTATGTTGAGCTCTGCCCACCAGCAATCATTTAGGAGCTCTAAACATGGATATTTGCTGACTAGACTGGCATCTGAACAAGACCCTGAAGCAGCACCTTTTTTTGTAGAAAAGCACTGCTTTCTTGGGGACTGGTCTTTTTTGGTCTGCTTTTATTCTCCTCATATATCAGAAGGAACAGGTGGTAGCTACAGGTTTGGTAAGTTAACAGAAGTCTGTGGATAGTGAATGAAAGTGGGGTCTTTGGAAGGATAGAATAAGACTAAAATGTTTTTTTTTTTTCCTCTTGGATGAAGTAGGAGATGAATTAATGTGAATGAAGGGAGAAAGCTGTAAAAGAGCAGCCATTATTGATGGTGCATGAAATATACTTGGCCTTTTGAAATGGGCAAGGGAGTTCAAGAAAGAAGGACAGTGTTAAATAGCTAAGCATGGCATAATGTAGAGTTGTGTTTTGAATTTGACTGAGAAGTTTTGGTAACGTGCCTCAGGTTTTGAGTGTCTCTCATGATACCAGGATTGTAAAGTGAGGGAAGGAAAAGAAGGCTGCTAATTGAATAGCTTTCCTGAAAGCAATCTGTTAATTAATGCAAGCTATGACTCTATGTGTATTAGGGGATATCTCATATGTAGTGTTGAAATATGTTGGGGACCATATTAAATGTAAAGTACATGTAGTGTGGTAAAGTGCTGTAAGGCCCTACTTTGACTCCTGTTGTGCTTTCAGCTTTGTGCTGTCAAACTGCATCAATGATGGCTCCCTAGAAGCAAAAGATGTGTCTTTAGGCAGGGGTGCCAGACTTGAATATACACTCTGCCACCCACTTCTCTTTGAGGCTCTTTTCAAAGAGAGAGAACTAGTACAAACAGATGTATATTTATGTCAGAAGTCAGTGCACTAACTGTGGGCACTGCAAACTTCAGGATTTCTTCTGTATTTTGGGGCTAAAATAATTAAGGTTTTAAAAGAAGATTTTTTTTTTTTTTTTAATACCAGAGCTTGTTTTCTGGTTTTTGGTCATGGGGTGTTTTTGGGTTTGTTTGTTTCTTTCCCTGTGTGCAGATATAGAGACTTTACCTCTCAGAGCAGAACCTTCCTAAGCTAGGAAGGTGATGATTGCACTGAATTGTACTCAGAATTGCTGAAGTTGGACAGGACTGCTGGTGGGGTCCTCTGGTCCAACCTGCCTGCTCAAGTAGGATCTTCCTAGAGCACATTGCACCAGATGTTTTCCTGGCAGTTCTTTAATATCTCCAGTGTGGAGGAGTCCACAGTGTCTCTGGGCAGCCTGTTCCAGGGCTCAGTCACCTGCATAGTGAAGAATTTCTTTCCCAAGTTCAGGTGGAACTTCTTCTGTGCATCTGTTTCCACCTCCTGCCTCTTGCCCTATTGCCTGGCACCACTGTGGAACCTGGCTCTGTGTTCTTGATGTCCTCCTTTCAGATGCTTATAGACGTGGATAAGATGTACTCTCTGTCTTCTCTTCTTGAGGCTGAACAAAATAGTCCAGATATTTCTAATAGTAGGTGTTTTTTTCTTCCACTGAGATGGGTAGTTTAATTTAAAATTGCCTTGAGTAAAATATGTTGTCATGGGCAGACTTTTGTTAGTTTATAAATATTAAAGGAAGTTAAGAAACCTCTTTCAAGTTCTATAACCATATTAAACTCAACAGTTGGCTATTTCAAATGTGTTATAGGGAATATTTCACTGAGATAGATCTGGTGCTCTAGATAACACTAATGGTGATGCAAGCCCAGAGACACTTTCATGGACAGACACATGAGTGAGAATGTGTGTGTGCACATACTGAGGCTTTTTGAGACATGGTGTTTTTAAATGTGGGTTAAAGAGGTTGCTGTGTAGGTGTAGGAATGAAGTAAATACTTTGTATGTGTGCATGGAAATTATTTTTGAGTAGGAGAACACACACATATGTGGACTGCCAGTGGACAAAGAAGTGCCTGAGTAAATGTTTAGAGGCTCTTTGCCACACTGTGTCTCATCATGAATCCAGTCATTGGGAACAGAAGAGTTCGCCTTAAAAAGCAGATCTGAGCCACAGTAGGGTTCTGCCAGCCTTTAGTGTTTAATTGGTGTGGAGTTAATGACCAAAAGATTTCTTAATTGCCATAATGCTTCCAGGCTGCTTATCTTCAATAAGCTGCTGCCACAACAGATGGCAAGCTAGTGGTTTAGCTGAGGTTCACTAGAAGTTTTTCACAATTTTGTTCTAATGGCCTTAACTTATCTATGTGGCTGTAGCTAATGTGTAGTTGAAACCCAAATCTTTCCTGGAATAGGTTTCAGATGAATTAAGGTTTTAGTTTGTCACCCAGCAAGAGATTGAGCTCTCCTTTACTGTCAAAGAAACGAACATTTCATCTGTGTGATCATCTTCATTTTATCTTCACTTTTTTTCCTAGCTACTCCCAAGATTTGTCTCCACTAGAGTGTCATTCTCCACTTCTTTTCAGGGAGTCTGCAGGGAATTTAACTGGTGTCTGCTGTGATTTGAGACAGCTTTCAGCAACAGCCTGAAGCTGACTAGGTTGGGGTTTTTTTAGCATCATAAGAGTCTAAACCACAAGAATAAAAGTTAAAGTTCCATAATTTTTAGCTATAAAAAAAGCGCTTTCAAGAAAGATTCTTATGCTTTCAAAGGAAAAAAAGACAATTACTTTTCTATCTGGAAAACAGACTGCCATACGTATACAGTATCCAGTAGTTACATATTTGAGACCTTATGTAGGAGGATATGGAACTTTGTACTGAGAAACATTGCATAGTAACTAAGTTAAGTATTAATTATTGTTTAATGTTTTTGGAAGTGCTGTCATTGGTGACCTAGCTGACTGCTTTTCAGAATGATGTGGAGATTATGATAGTCACACATTGAATATTATTTAGACTGTTTGTTGTATGTTTTTTGTGAACTTGATGACTGCATCTCAAAAAATGAAGAGGAACATTCTTCTGTCAATATTTAAAGTAATTCTGAGCCTATGTTTTAATTTTTATTCAAGTGAAAAATCTATTGATTGTGTCAGGATTGTTATGATCCCTAGAAATTTGTTAAAACATTGTTAGAAGTGGTCTATGGTAATATATTCTTTAAGTAGAATGTTCAGACAAAAGTCTGAATGTGTGCTTGCCTTTGTGGTTTTTAATTAAGGTCACAGAAATTAGGATTTGTCAAAATGTGAAGCCAGTTTTGAAACAAACTCTGAAGTCAGCGGGTTGCACTTGATGGTGTTATCTGTTGGTGAGATTGGCTCATCCTCTCAGTCAGTAAGGTGTTATTGATAATTTGACAGGCAAGCTGCAGAAGTCCATGGTAGTCTGTGTCTCCTCTGCTAAAGCCTAGGGGATCCTAACTGGTGTTAGACCTCCCTTGCACCGAAAACGCTAAAAAAAAGATCAAAAAAATGTACTCCCAACCCTGTTTATGATAATTCTGAGAAAGTCAACATTCTTATCATGAGGTTTTTCCATGAAGTTTTGACTTGGTTAAATAGCATATAAATAGTGTACAGTGTTATAGAACGGAGGAGACAGAAACACATTGTTAATTAAGTTGGAAAAGACCTCTGAGATCATGGAGTCCAGCCTTGACTGATCACCACCAGGTCACTAAATCATAGCACCGAGTGCCATGTCCAGTGTTCCTTGAACACGTTCAGGGATGGTGACTCTACCACTTCCATGGGAAGTTCATTCCACTATTTAATAACTGTTTTCACAAAGAAATTCCTTCTCATGTCCAACCGAAACCTCCCCTGGCACAGCTTGAGGCCATTTCCTCTTGTCTTGTTGCTGGTTCCCCGTGAGGAGACTGAGCCCCAGCTGGCTGCATCCTCCTGTCAGGGAGCTGCAGAAAGCAGTAATGTCACCCCTGAGCCTCCTTTTCTTCAGGTGAACACCCCCAGCACCCTCAGCCACTCCTCATGGGACTTATCCTCTAGACCCTCACCAGCTCCATGTCCCTCCTCTGGACCTCAGGGACCTCCTTGTAGTGGGTGGCTGAGGACTGAACACCAGGACTTGAGGTGAGGCCAAGGGTGACAGCCCCTGCCCTGTCCTGCTGGCCACACCACTGCTGGCACAGGCCAGGTGCCATTGTCCTCCTTGGCCACCTGGGCACTCCTGGCTCACGTTCAGCCACTCTCAGCCAGCACCCCCAGGTCCTTTTCCACAGGGCCCTTCCCAGCCACTCTGCCCCAGCCTGTGGCACTGCAGGGGTTGTTGTGACTCAGGGGCAGGGCCCAGCACTTGGCCTTGCTGAACCTCAGAGCACTGGGCACACTGATCCAGCCTGTCCAGATTCGTACCTGTGCAGAGTCTTCCAGCAGATCAGCACTCCTACTCCAACCCTCAGTATGTGAGGTATTGGCCAAATACTAAAATATAATCCCCAAATAATTGTATTTTTACATTTTGATTGTTTTCCCAAGTTAGGGATGAATTTGATGGAAAAAGAAATTTCTATGGTTTCTTTGTTACTCATGTATTTCCTTCTTTTTTATAACAGGAAGTTAGTCTTCACTGTTTTATTTTGCTTGCATTGTCCCCTCTCTGACACTTCTGCCACAAATATATTCTTTGTATAGCATGCTTGAGTATTTAACTTTGCGAAGTTATAGGCGAAGTTTTTTTAGTGTTGGTATTAATTCATGATCAGCAAAAAGTAGTTTATGCATTTGACTGCCTTTATCGATGCTTTTAAAACTTTATTTATGACTAGAAATTGTCCTTGTCTTAATTTTTTCACTAAAATGGATATTGTGTAGGGTGATGTTTGTGACATGAGGGAGTCTGCATACTATAGCAGTAATCTATTAATGAGTGTTACTGCATGATCAGAAAGGTGTTAGCTCTGATGATTATTTCTTTTGTAGGTGTCTCTGCTTAGTGAGCTTTACTGGAGTTTAGTGAAGCACAAATCCCTGTCATTAAAGCATGAGAGGATCACTGGAAATTGTCTTTCTGGCACCTGTTGTGTCTGCCCTTCCAATATGCTGTTGGGATTCTTTTCCTCTTAAGCAAAACTTGACTGACACTATTGAACAGGAAGGATGTTGGTAGCTCCTCTTTATGGAAAATCAGTCCTCGTGGTCACACTTCCTGAGCTGGTTGGCCTGGCTGGTTGGAAATTATACTGGGTAGGCTTACAGCTCCACTATATTGCAAAAAATAGGGGTGGGAGAGGTAGAAAGGATGTCTGTGTCTCACTGCTACTGTGTAGATTTATCTTTCCAATTAGGCTGTCTCTTTTTCCATTTTCCTAATCACGCTTTTGCTTGAGCATTTGTGAGAGCACGTGTGTGGGTGCTGGTGAGCAGGCACTGAGCAGGCAGGTAGGTAGTCTGACCACCATGGTGTATCAGGAGCTGGGTAGCTTCCAGGGCAGTTGAGCTTTTTGGCTCTGTTTTTTCCCCTCTGTGAATCATATGAGGCAGACTCCAGTAATTACTGAGCTTTTCATCTTCTTTTAAAATATTAAAGCACATTAATATTTGTAATTATACATATTAAAAGGTGGATGATTTGTCTGAAGAATGTAATTGATTTTTCTTTAAGATCATTTTATGCTGAGGTTTTTTGTTAATTTTTTTTTTTGTCAGTTGTTTTGGGGTTTTTAATTGCACTCTAGGAAGTAGACAAAAATCCAAGCAGCCATCTTTGTAAACCAGCTCCTTAAACCTGACACCAAAGTTGATTGTAATATTCCAGAATCTCTTATCAGCGCTCTAAAGTCTTAACTTCAAGGTTTTTTCCATGCTTATTTTTATCTCATTCATCTGTCTGCTGGTCAATGTTTGTTTAACCTACTCCTAAAATGACCTATTTGACGGAGACTCCATAGCTTCACCAAGCAGCCTATTTTTACTCTTAATTGCTTTGCTGTTAATTTTCTATTACATAGAATTCTCCTGTGCCGCAATTCAAACGTTCTGTTGCTTATTCTGTTTGCTGTGGATAGAGAGAACTGACTCCCTTTCTCCTCACTATTCTGGTCTGTAAGGTTGGTGTCCCCAGTCCTCTCAGCCTTTCCTGGCAGGTAATATTGTCTGTGTCTGGTGGTTGTGGCGTTTCTCCAGCTGTTCCTGTCTGGCTTGAAGACCTGTGTTCAGAATGAGTTGCAGTTGTCCCTCTGAGACTTACTGGAGCAGTAGTAGGTGAAAGGATTATGTCCTGTGTCACATAAGCTATGCAACCCAAGGTAGCATTAGTTTTTTCCATCAGTCTGACCTTGTTGACTCCTTTTTTGCATGTAGTCACTTAGATCTATTTGGAAATTCATGGTAATTGTCAAGATCTTGCTATTTAATTTGGTCATGTGAAAGTTTCCATACTTAAGGCTGTCAAAGACATTAATCAAGTAAATCATGACACTTACTCTTCCTCCCCCGTGTAAATCTTTCATTGAAGAAAATTTTACTGGTTTGAGATAACCGAGGTGGCTGTTCCTCCTCTCCATGTCATCTAAGTGCTTAAACAGATTGCTTGGGTATATTTAACTTTTCTGGAAACTGAAGACAATCCATTCCTCAGGTATTTCTACCTTCACTATCCTTTTTTTCTCCCTCTGTTTTGGGGATTTTTAAATTATTTTTTTTTTAGGTGGAGAGTTGGGTTTTCTTTGAGGAGTGAGGTTGTTTGTTTTAAAGAAAGGGTTTAAATAGTTCACCTTTTTGTAAGCTTCTGATTATCTAAGACATCCTCCACGAGTTTTCAAAGATAGGATTATTGATTTTGAGGTGGCTCAAAGGATTTCCTGAGGAAGTTTCTTGAATGTTATCAGATCTAGACTACTTGGAAAAATTGTAAGTATGGCAGTTTCCAATAGTCAGCTGATTCTGGGTGGATATTTTTACTCATTTGCTTCTGCTAATTGTTCTGGTCACCTGCTTGCAGTTGATATCTTTGGTGAGGACTTGTTCTTCATCAGTTTTCTCTCTTCATTCAGTAATGGAGAAGTTCTATTAGCAGTAGTATACTGATAGAATGATTTCTTAGTAGCCTCAAGCTGTTTTGTGAGAATTCTTTCTTTTTGTGCCTCTAGCCCTTCATATTTGTCCCTCTTAATTCTCTTGCCATTGTTATGCTTGTTACTCCCTTCATATGTGCTTTTTCTGAGTCATTATTCTTTTGCTATGTCTTCTATTCTCTTGCTGTGCTTGGTTTTCTTGAATTTGTTTCTATTGTGTCATTTGAGAATTAACTCTTCCTTGCCAAAGACTTGTCATCTGTGTGCTCTTATTTAGGGATGTGAAATCTGTCTCTTGCTGTTCTTCCTTTCCCCCTTCAGTAACCACTGAATTGATGGTTCACTTCCAGTGAAACTCTTATTGTTTACTGTCAACTACTTTTTTCTTGCTGCTACATCTAAAGAAAGTGTCTCCAGTTGCTTTCTCTTTTAAAATGTACATTCCTTGAGCTATTCCCAGTAGATACCAAGGTTCTTATTATCTCCTTGTAACAAAAAGTCTTAGGGTTTTTTTCCCTTTCAGAAAGGCTAACAGGTCTGTTGGCCTTTTTGGATGGTCTGTGATAAGCTTGCAGCTTGATAGCACTCATATGCTTTTGTCATTTTTATTACTTGCAGACTTGCAGGATACCTTTCTCTGCATTTGTGATGTTTGTATCCTTTGGGTATAGGGCATTACACTCCTTGGCACTTGGATTTGATTGGTTTGGCTTTTTGTTTGCATGTTTAGGTTCTTGTTGTGTTTTTAGTGAACTGACTGCATCCTTTTTCTGTTAGTATTCCAGTGGGAAAGGGACTCCTATGGAGTAAATCGTAGTGTTAATCCCATTCAGAGAATTCTAACTTCTTTTCTTATGCTTTATACATTAGTATGCATTTATCTAAGACTGATGGATTGGTTACTTGGATTTTATGAATTTTTGTTAATAATTACTTGTACTTACTTCTAGGCTCTTGCCCTGGTATATCATCTTTGAAGTCTTGATGTTTTGCTCATGATCCTAATGAGAAATAGTCTTCCCTCAAGCTGACGACAAGGAAAGGCTTTTCTTGTATGTTAATTCCCTGTAATCTTCTATATTCTCACCTACCAGCATGCAGAACCTCATCACGTGGTCAGAGAAGCCAAAGCTGTCCTTTGATAGCATTTCCAAATTTATGGGGTTGTCTGCAAGGAGAATTTGTTCCTGACAGTGTTGGGGTGTGGGGAGCTGATTGGGAGCTTCTTATTTGTTCTCAATTGTTGTTAGTAGTATCCATGAAGAGTAGTTGGCGTGGTGAATGACCATTGAGCAGCTTTTATTTTCCTGGGTTTGAAAGAGGCAAAGAACATCTGGCGTGGTGTGCACCCAAGTGGGGCCAGTCGACATCTTGTTCTTTATGGAGTTTTTTCTGATACAGCTGTTGACTTGCCTTTGTCTTTTGCAGTCTCCTCTTGAATTGCCTTAAAGACTGCACAGTCACAGATGTCTTGGCTCAGCTGCCTCCTGCTTCTGCTTAATGCCCCACCTCCCAAAGCAAACCCCACAATCCAAATCTCAAACCCTCTTTCTAAGAATCTGTAATGTAGAACTATGGGCACTCTATGTTTTCCTTGTAATCTTCCTTGGTGTAGGAAATACAGGCAAATGTTCCTACAAATCCAGTCCAAGACAGAAATTTCTCTCACTGTCCTATTATAACCTTTTCGTCATTGAGTCAGGGAACATTCCAGATGAAAGTTTTGGAGATGCCACTTGGGTTTTGTGTTCCTTATATGTGTGTGGGAATCATTGTTATCTTCCTGCCATTTCCACCCCTGCATTTTGGTGAGGGGTGGCTGAATGAACTCCTCAGATGCTGTGATCTCTGATTCCTGAGTTGCAGCAGTAAATTTGGGTCAAAGGACTTCAAGCTTTACACATTTCCTCATTTGATTCAGTAAATGTCTGCTCCCTCCCATGGTGGTACTTGAAGCAAACCATGTGTTGTGTTTCAGTGCTGTATTTGACATGGCCATAAGAAACTAATAAGTCATGGGGTGTGTTTGTGGTGAGCATTGAGAGCTCGGCAGTTTGAGGATAATGAAGTGCAAGGACTGAGGTAATTTTCTGTGGATATTAGCCTAACTTGGGGTTTTATTAACTTTGTAATGATTTGTTAGAAACACAGTCTTTGAATGCAGTCCTGATGTTAAAGCTTACTTGCTGCATCTTCTGTAATTTGCCTGATAGTTCTTAACTATTAAAACTAGGACTCTGCTTTTTACTGATGCTTATTTTTGCAGAATTGAAATGGCTTAGAAATAGAGAATTAATTCTCTGACTTGTACTGTCCCTGTCATATCCTAGTACAGCATATGTAATTTGCCTGACATTGCTTTTTTTCTGTTGAGGGAAAACATGGCTAGTTTTAGAAATTGCATTTGGTGGATCATTAGGAGAACGGCCTCTCCCATGTCTAGAATATGTCTTTACTGAATGCTTTATGAGATTTTTCTGCCAGGAGGTTATATGTTTAACCCTTTAACAATTAACAAATGAGGTCATTTTCTTGTAACATAATTCCTGGAGTAGGGCATCTACAATTGTAGCATTGAAGTTACATAGTCAGGTAGTTAATTCCTAGATGGTGTCTTACACATCTTGTAACATGCCTTTGGCTGAATGCTTTCTACTGTTTGTAAGGAGACTGCTGGCACATCTTGGAGTTGAGTTGGTTTTGTGTAATCCTATTAATTTTATGTATTTCTGTTCAGGATTGAAGTTGAAACAACAGATTAAAGCTCTAACAACGCTGACTAGGAAAAAAATTATATGCATGGTTCTTACCTGTCAGGGCTAGTTGAGAGAATTTTGGGGTGTTTTAACTACCTGCTTGGAACACATTGCTCATTGTACTTGGGAAAATGAATGCTTGAATTGTGTTAGTTATTAGCTTTTGATACCTTTTTTTAGCACATAGCTGCAAAATCACTGGGAGAATGTTGAACATATTCCTAGAACAGAAAAGGCAGAATCCTGGTAGGAGGTGGATTGGCTGTGTTCTGCTGTGTCATATTTAGCTACTAAGAAGGGAAGTATTGCATGTGGGAAGGGATATGTTCTTCTACAGAATTTGTAATGTGTGTAATTAAAACAAAATTTCCTTCCCTCCCTTTTTCCACTGGAAAGCCTTGGTTCTTGGTAGCTGCATATGAGAGTATTACAGATAGAAGCATGTTTTCATTCACTTAAGTTAGTTCTGTTATTTTGTGTACTTGCTGTCATTTGACTCCTTAGCTAGGGGATAGCATTTAATGCTGTGCTGAAACTCATTAAAGACAATTAATTCCTGCACTTCCACCAGTGAAAGACCTCATGTCTTTCTCCTATGATTTTATTTTGGTTTCAGATTTTTAAGTTTGCTTTACCTTGCAAATTGTCCAAGCCTTTACACAAAATGCTTTTTTTTCCTTTTTATTTCAAATGCAGTTTTAAAGGATAGGTAAGAGCTTTGTAAAAACTCTTGTAGACAAATTTTCCTTCGTCTCCCCTGCTGCTGAAAAAAATACCCAGAAAACAAAGGCAGCTCTTGTATCACAGTTAAGGTGCAGATGTATTTGCGTGGCTGCAAAGCTTTTTTATGTGCATGGTGATAAAAATGTGAAGGGATTGGGGCAGCTGTTTTGATTCTGTCTCTCTGTAGAAAAATATAAAATGCCTTTCACTAGCTGATTCAACTTCATTTGAAATAGATCTTCACTGTCCAGATCTTCAGTTCTGCTTCATATCCTTCATGCTGTGACTGATAGTCTTGTCCTTCAGTTTGAGTGTATTCCAGGACTCTTGACTCTGCTTCCCTGTCCTCGGTTTAATTGTTGTTTTCTGCCCATCCCCAGATGGCAGAGGGCTGAATTGCTTCACTAAGCTGAACGAGGAGGCCTCTTGCTGCTGGCCCAGTTTGGCTGTCACCATGTCTGTTCCAGTTTAGCATTTCTTGAGGATGGTTGACCAAATGAGGCCTCCTCCAGAGGGCTGTGAAGCAGCACTAATACTTCTTTCCTGCTGAAAACAGTGTGATGCATCTTGGAATTGTGTTTGCTTTTCACAGTTGTGATGAGCATCAGCCATTGGTATAACACAATCCCTGTTCACTTCCCAATCCTGAGAGAGAATTAATCTGAGAAAGGCTCTTTGGTTGCAAATACAGAACAAGATGCTTTTCAGTGTCAATGCACCTTTAAAATGTGCAGGTTTTTGATTTGGACATAGGAATTGAAAAATTCTGACAGTTGGGAATGTAAACTATGAATAATGGGTTGAATATAATGAAAGAGAAGAAATTATGGAATCATCAATACAATAATTAAATATGCACATGCACGACTGTACTTCAGTTTCTGGTAATGTATTCTTTCATGTGCAGTACCTCCAGATCAATGCAATGCAAAATACAAAGAAGATAAAGATATTAATTCTACTGGCTTTAATCTGAATAAATGGTCTTATTTAGCCAATAGTTACACAAGTATAGGCATGCTGTATTGTCTTGGTTTCACACAATTTAAGAGCTGATAGCCTCATGCTTATTGTAGTTGGTTGAGTTTTGTTCCATTTAAAAACATTTTTCTTTGAGAAAAATGAAGACCTAAAGAAGATGAACACAAGCTTACATTATGGTTTGCAGCTTTCTGACTGGTATTCAAATTTTACTTCAAAATGTGGGGCTTTGATTCTTACAATCTTCACCATTTCTTTGCTGAAGTGTCATTTATTATGCTAGGTAGGCTGTAATATTTCTGTGCTAAGTTCTGTTTAACTTACTCCCTTAAGCTTAAGTGTAGAATTTTTAAAATTATTTTTAATGACCAAAATAATTTTATTTTACTGTGAAAGTGATTTTTTCTCTATTTATGATGCTATTAGGAAATGGCTCATCAGCTGCAGCTGCCATTTGTACAAATAGTGATGCTGCAGTTTGCAAAGTGTAGCTTGACAGTTGGATAAAAGTTTAAGTTTAGGTTTCTCTTTGCCCTCATGCACCCCAAGGACGAAATCTTTCATTTCTTGCAATACAATAATTATTTCTGTATGGTAGATGTTATATGTTTTTCTAATATATGTTTATAAATGTAAGCATGGTAGAAATTGTGATTCTAATACTTCTTGATTTTTGTAAGATAAGACAGCTGGCTTTAGGTTTAAATGAAGCTAAAATGACAAGTTGGAATTTGCAAGCATAGGCATTTTTCATGGCATCAGGGATCTCTTGCTTTCTCCTGTAGTGATCCTTCTCTGTTGGAAGGCAATTAACCCTTAACCACCAGAGACTGCAGCTGGATTCACTATGGCATTATTAACCCTTGCTTGGACACTTGGACTTCTTGGAAAGGGACATGGGCAGGGCCATGAAGACAGCTGGGCAGTTTTGTCTTCAGAGTGAGGCAGCACTGCACCTACTGTTCACTGCTTTTGAAAAAGTAAGGGAGATTTCAGCTTGCTAGATTTCAAATGCAATGGGAGTGTTTTTGTTCCCAGATGACTGGGATCTTCCAGCTTTTTGTCATGGAAAACCTTCAGTAATGGGTTTTCTAATGGGTTATAGGGAGTTGTGATAATGCTGTTTTTCTTGTTGTGTTGGAAGAAAACATGAAATTATCTTGATAAAGCTTCTAGGGGATAGAACAATTTAGAGAATCAGAACTCTGAGCCTGACAAAACCCAGTATTTGTTCATATGCTGCAAACAGTATTCATGGAAGCCTGGAAGTATTCATGGAATTTAAAAAAAAATGAAACTAACCAAAAAAGACTATCCTGGTCCTTTAATCTCTTCACAGTGGTGTCAAGTGGGAGATTATTTGGTATCCAATAGAGATTTCATTCAGAATTACCAATTCTTGTGAGTATTTTGTAGGAAGGATGATATAATTGTCTGTGTCCCTGACTTCAAAGGGCCTGTTGTCTAACCCTTTCCAGTTTCTTGGAACATAAGGAGAAAATGGCCCATCAGATGAAAGCATCTGAATATGTCACAGAAGACAAGTGATGATGAAGAGCACTGCTGATGTTTGATTCTGAGCCTAGATGGATTCTGTTGGAAATTATTTGCTACTTACAGTTTTTAAATAGGGGTTATGGCAGATCATATGTTATGGAAAAAGCACCCAACAGTAATTAGTTCAGGAAGGTCTTTGGCCTTTGTCAAGACAAATTTCATGACATCATGTGCCAGGCAGTGCTTGGAGTAATTTTTTAATTACAGCTTATCTAGGTTTGGTTTTAGTGGTGGAATTCAACTCAAGAGTATCTACAGAACACAGCAGGGACTTCTGGTAGGGTCTGTACTCTCCATTCTACAGAACAACTGTTTTTTTGTTTTTTTCTTAGGGTATTATTTGATAGTGATCAGTTGTCACATGAGACTTTTTAAAATTAAAAAAAAACAAAAACAAAAAATAACAAAAAAAAACAAACAAACAAAAACAGGGGAAATTAATTCTATGGCAGTGGTTGAGGCAGGGATAAATGTCCCCATCTGTAAGTTTCATGGAATAAATAGTTAAAGTTGGCATCATTAAAATTAAGGGCCAAGTAAGTAATTTGGTTTTGGTCAATAAAGTGGAATAGATAAGAAAAACTTCTTTGAGTACAACCTTGTTTTAAC
Organism: Aegithalos caudatus; assembly: GCA_013389925.1. Classification (NCBI taxonomy): domain Eukaryota; kingdom Metazoa; phylum Chordata; class Aves; order Passeriformes; family Aegithalidae; genus Aegithalos; species Aegithalos caudatus. The sequence goes on along the minus strand of WEIU01001653.1, from coordinate 21,526 downwards.
TTTCATTGAAAAAGTTACGTGAATGTAGATTGTTCTGTCTTATAACAGGATACAGATCAGAGTTTCATCTTCTTAATTTTGAATTGTGAATTCTTCCCAATTTCTGTAGAGATCGTGGCTTTTTTGTGTGTGCTAACATTTTCATGACTATAACCAGTGAACTTATTTCCTAAGAGGTGCTTATTTCCTGAAGGATGTAGTTTGGGTTGATTCAGCTAAAAGAAAACTGAGTGTGCTATTGAAGAATGCGTGGGAGGAATGGCACAGAATATAGATGTTGCTTCCTTAAAACTCATTACAGAGTAACACTATTTGTGTTCTTTTCAAGGTACTACTTCAAAGTTGCCTTTTTGAGGTACTACTGAGGAAAAAAAATAATTTCCCTGGGGAGTTGCATGCACCTTTCTTTGCAGTGTAGATCATGGCATTTAATGTGGCAGTGTTTCTGAGTATAGATTTTTGTCAGTCTGGGTTTGATGGGTATGTGAATTTAAATAGCTGTTTAGACTTCAGTCTGTTCTGATTACTGTGCTACAGTTGAATTGTTTCATTTTGGCACTGAGGATCCAAAGGAAAAATGAATACAGCAGGTAAATAACCAGTTCTGTGTAAATCTACCAGAGGTGATGATTTTGCTTAATTTTTGGAGGACTTGAGTCTTACGGAACTGAAGTAGAGAGAAAACTAATTTTCTCTCAGTTCTCCATTGTCCAGTGCTGTCTGATTTCCTTCCTTCCTGCTCTATTTTTAAAGGTTTTGTGTATGTCCGGGCAAACAAAACGTTATGTATACTTATTGTGCAGACTTTTACAAGTCATCCATTTATTTGATGCACCAGAAGCTGACAGTGCATGATGAACACTTGTACAAACTATGGAGGAAAAAAGAAGATGCCTTTAACTTTCTCAGACTACTAATATGCCTCATTTTGAAAAACAGCTCTGTGTACAGGTGTTTTATTATCCTTCCTCCCACACCCTTGTGATAAGCCTGTAAATACTTACATCTTAGAAAAATTCTTTGGGAAAAAGTCTTGTTGGCCAAGTATCTTAGACTTGAGCTTTAGCAGGAGGTAGTAGGCACTTGTCATCTTGGATATCTTGTCAATCACCTTGTCATTTAGGGTATCTCCCCAAATGGGTGAGATGGGACAGCCTCCCCACCCACCCTGACCTTACTCTTAACTGTTGCTGAACCAGACAGTATTTGTCCTTTCAAACAAGTCCTGTATATGCATGCTGCTTGTACTTCTGTAATCCCTCTCCATAGGTTGAACTTCCATAAAAAGTGTAATGTGAAATAATTTCTGTTTCTGTTGAAAACTCCATTGACATTTAGACTTAGTATCAAAGGTCTTAAAGGATTTCACTGTTGGAAAAGAAGCAGTTCAGATTTGAGATGTTGGGGATGTGAGGAGAGGAATAATTTGGGGAATTTGAGCCTTTAATGGTACACTTCTTCATAACCTACATGCTGGGTAATGGAACTTTCTAGATTTAACCTCCCCACCCTCAGCTTGTCAGCTTGCTTGACATCAACACTTGATTTAGGACTACTTTTTACTCAACTCTGTGTAGTGTTCTGTTTACTTCAAGCCAAGTGATAAGTTTTAATAATATGACCTGTTGAAAAAGGGAAGCCTTCGGAGAATCTGTATTGCAGGTTAGTCAGATTCTATAATGGTGTGATTTTACTTAATAAGGAAAACACTGGAAGTGACTGTTATGACATAAAAAAAGATTAAAATTGCAATAGAAGTGTCATTAAATTCTTGAAATATCGTAATGTTGATTTTATTTGTGTTTTTCCTCATTCATGTAAGAAGACTATTAGTTATATTGGCTAAAGAGGATTTAACCTGGGATCTTAAAAAGCTTATTTTGGCAGTAGCACAGTTCAAAAGAGCAAGAAACAGTTTTGCTCATGAGCACTTTCTCTGAAGATGCTTGGATAGGGAGTACCTAATTTTGGTTTAATATGATGACCATCTGTTGCCAAATATATGTTTATCTTAATGTATTGTCCCTAAAATGAAGTAATATCATACTTCACCTATTGGGGGGCTAAACTGAGTGACTTCACCAACAGCCTTGTTTGCTGCTTCCAGGCGTTGGGGTTTGCAGTTGAGTGTAATTGGCTCTCTGCTCTGCATGTTTCTGTCTCCTGCTTGTCTTTACAAAGTGAGTGTGAATTCTCAAGTTAGATGAACAATCTTTTCTGAGCCCCAGCATTGTCTTCCTCCTTCCATCTTCATAGGTCATTTCCTGTGTTTAGCCTTTGGCTAATGTAATTCCCTCTGCCAAGCATGATGGAGGGAGCATGGTACAAAGGGCTGGTGTGCTCTAAAGTCACAGGGTTTCCAACCTGCCCCATCCAAATGATGTACACAGGATGGTACATGAATCATTAACATGCTGGTTTTCAGAGCTAGTTGATGTACCTCATGTGTTGTGCAGCAAATCTGCTTCTTAATGGTTTCTGTTAAGTAGTATAGCTATTGAAAATAGATGTGCTGTGCACTAGATACCAATATAAGTGAGGGTTGAGTCAGCATGCTGACTGTTCATGTGCACAGCTTTTGCCCTCTGGAGCCCTGACAAGCTTCTCATGAATGCTTTACTCTTGACTGTTTTTCAGCTTCTGGCAACTTCCATTTCTTCTGCTTCTAAATTACTTCATATCTAATAGCTGGTTTATCTATATTTGAGAGTAATATAAAGTTTTTTTTAAAATCTAAACATAAGGAGAAGCACAAAAGCCTTGTAACCCTCCTTGGAATTCTTGTTCTTTCCCAGCTTCCACTTTTTTATATCCCTGATAATTGACATGAAGATTTAAAGGTTCTCTGAAATTATGTGTAGTCCAGTAGTTTTTCAAAGGACTATCAAGGGCTGACTTGTTCTATCACTGACTTGTTTATGTGTATTTTTTTCTTCATTGAAGCACTTCCAATCTCAAGAACGTGGACTGCACTAGAATAATGCAGGCTAGGCTGGGAAAGGATAATTTAGGTGTTTGTAAATATTAATGCCAAGGACAGAATGCTTGGTAGAGTGAATTGGTAGTCTGCAAAGTTACTCACTTGACCAGATCAAGTGTTGTCTGCCTTAACAGGGATATTTGAACTTAAATTGTTACTACCTTGTCTTTGCTTGTGCTGGTTTTTATTTGGTACTTTGGCATCCTTAGTAAAATTAGGGATCTTCTTGCATGGGAAGCCTTCACAGCTTTCCCTGTTGATGACTGTTGCAGATAATCAGTAGCCACTTTATCTGTCAGTGTCTCTCCTATAATCCTGAGACTCCCTGGCAAACAAGTCTGTGTTAGGCTGTAAAAGTACATTCTGTTCAGTGGCACTAGACATGTGTGATTATGGCATGAAAAATTTACATATCTGTCCATTTCTTAAGCAAAACACTCTTGCTTCTAGATCAGGGAGGGATACAATTTAGTTTGTTCATCCTTTAACTTCATAGTTAATAAAACTAACTGGGGTCTTTATTCATTCCTCCCCCACTAAGACATACTTCACTACTGCTTCATGCTAAACTATAGCCATGTTTGGAGTAGGAACCTCCAAAGTTTTCCCTTCTGCCCGTCAAACATTTACCTCTTTTCAAGCTACTGATTGAAAAGTCTTTGAAATTAAATTTTACATAACTGATGGCAAAATACTTTTTTCCTGTCAAAACCAGTAATAATAGACTCAGAATCTGCTTGAATGTTGCTGTGCTAATCAACCTGGAAATGTGTTGCACATTACTGATTATTTTCCTGCCCACTGTTGGGCACGCTAATTTTGCATTCTCCTTGCTCCAGTGCTAGGAAAAACTCTTACCTTGAATCTTTTTAAAAATACCATTTTAGTATGCTTTTCTTAGAGGTCATGCTCTCCTACTACAAAAGCTCTTGTACTTTTGGGGGTAATCTAAAAAGGAAAAATGAGAACTCTGCAGACTTCTGTCTTCCCTTCTGTTAGAAAAGTTTCCTGTTCCCCTCCACTTGGATGTCAGACTTTCATGACCATGGACAGGGACCATCAATGGCCTTGGGCCAGCCCAGCTGGAGCACAGCAGGCTCAGGCATGCTGTGATAAGAAGGCACTTCTGCATTTCTTGCTCTGTTGTTATTGACCATAAGTATTTGGATGCGGTCACCCTCTCCAAGAGTATTCCTGAGTGTAGTTCTGGGTAAACATTCATCTGATTCCAAGACCTCCCTGGACTGTTTCTTTTACTATTAGACCACCCTTAACAAGTTGTTTGATGAAAAAATGATGGAATGCACCTTTTTTTTTTTTCCTAGAGTATGTTCTGCTTTACTGGGCATATGCTTTGGTTTGCTTCAGTTTTGCAGTAGTTGATCCCTTGCAGGGCTTGTGGCATTTTGGTGCAGGAGTTTGTTCTTGCTTTCAGGTGGCACAATAGCACTGGCATGTCTAGAGCCAAAAAAATAAAAAAAGCCTTTTCTGTGAGAATCCAGGCAGTACTTTGCTTAGTCTCTTGCTAGTGAACTTTCTGTGCCTTCAAAAGTGCTCATGGGTTTATTAAAGCAGATGAAAAATAATCAATATATTGAAACAGATGAAATCTCGCAGCCAAGAGTGATGACACTGCCAAGTAGCATTGTTTCAGTTTGCTGTTCCTCTAAAAAAACTGGGTTGTGCCAGATGTTAACTGGGTATAATGTGGACTTAAAAGAGGATTAAGGAAGGGATAAGTGTTGATAGTTCACTTGGTGTGTTTTACATCATAATATCTCTTCAGTGCTGTAATACATGTTTTGCAGAGGCTACAGTCCCTGCAGAGGCTGCAGTCACTCCTGCCTGTGTTCAGGAGCAGTGTTTAAAGCAAACCCCAAAGCCTTGCTGTGCTGGAGGTCTGGCCAGCCTGTTGTCCTGTCTGACAGTGCTTGCTGCTAGGGAATGAAGAGAACTACAGTGCATGTGTAGAATGATCCTCCTCCTGTGTGCCTTCACAGGTCTTGCCAGTGCCAGGGTGCCCTGCATCACATTTTGTTTGTTATCTACTGTTGAATGTCTCTGATACATTTATTATCACTCTTTCTCCTCATCCACCAGGCATTTGACTTTTACAATGGCTTATCGTTAAATCAGTTTCGGTTAGTGGGGAAGGATCCTAAATTTTCACTTACTGAAATCAGATCTGTTGAACTAAAGGCATAAAGAAATCATTCTTCATATCTGTGAGTCACTTGGGATTTTGTAAGCGTCACTCAGCTGCCAGCAGCAGTTCTGTCACCAATTTAGCTGTGTCTGGGAGAGGAGAGAAACAGCTCAGGCTGCCCCTGGAGTGTGCCCAAGTCAGAGCCTCAGTGGGGCTGCAGGGAGGGAGCTCCTGAGCAGGGAGTGGGAGCGCGGGGTGCACTGCTCCAAGTGCCTGAGGCAAGGCTGAGCACAAGGAAACCGTGGCAAATGGCTTTGGGCTTTAAAATGCAGGCAGGAGAACGAGTGGCATGGACAAGACATCTGGATGGGTCTTGGGAGGACTGAAGTTTCCTTAGTGTTACTCAGATACTGACAGATGTTTCAACAAACTTAATTTTTCACCTCCCTATATAAAAATAAAGTAATTGATTCAGGTGGTATGGAATACAATTATTATATTAGGACCTTGTAGAATTAAGTGTAGCTGTAATTGTCTCTTGGTAACATCGATTTTTTTTCTCATCTGTCTTTCTTAATGCACCTGAGAAAATCAGTGCAATTTATCTGTGCTGTTTTTCTCTGAGAGAAATTTGATTCAATCTTTTTTGTTTTTTTTTTTTCCTCTAAGCATCACATTTCTTTTGAGCAGTTTAGGGTTCAGTGATGGTGAATCGAATCTAAATTTCCTTCCTGTGCTTTTCTTTTCCTGAGCTCTCCTGAGATCTTGCATCACTCTCACTTTCATGATCTTTGTGTGGCTTCACAAGGCTTCAGTTGCGAGACAGATGGGGGATGTTGTCTGGTAATGTGTCACAGCCTCCTGAAGGTCTGCTTTCAATAGTGACAGGCTATTAGAGCAAATTATGGCAGTCTCTGAGTGCTTATTTTCTAATTGCTCAACTGGTTCTTCAAGGTCATTCCCGTGTAATCAGGCAGTATTGTTTAAACTGTGATTCCCTTTCTTCATGCTTTCTGGTAGGAATTAGGCTGTGCCAAGATGTTGCAGGCCTTATTCTCCAGGAAAATCGATGTTTCGGAGGTGGGTTAGTGTGACAGTAACTTCCAAGAAACACAAGAGTTATTTCCCATTGTAAATAAAATTCATAGTAAGAACAGAAATACTTCACACACACACACTTTTCATTATGGTGAAGAGTGCTTGTGGATATTCAGATGTTCCTCATCATCCATGTCAGCCTTCCTTATGGCATTTACCTTCACAAAATAGCTTTTTAAAATACAAAACATTAAAATCATTAGAAAGGATACTCAGGAATGAAAAAATATGGCTTTTTAAATTAAATAAAAAATAATATTACGGTAATCCAGAAGTGACAGCTGTCTATCTTGTCAGTTCCACTTGAATTCTCTGCACAGAGTTACGTCTGTCAACATATGGCAGAGGGGCTAGATCTTGGAAGGTCCTTCTGCCATTATCCAGTCTCTTCAGTTCCATGAAGAATTTAGTGCTATTAGCTAACTTTGTCATCTTAGGCACTTTCTTGTTACAGACTTTGGATAACTGCAATTTCTTTTGAAAGCTTCATAAATAAATAGTAAAAAAAAAAATAATTTGCTCCTCTAGTACTAGTGAAACACAAAGCAAGCAGTAACATACTGAAATTATTAGTGCAACTCTGAGGTCCTTGAGCTTCCTTAGGACTCTTGGCTGAATGTCATCCTCTCTTGGTGGTTTGCTAATTTTTCACTTGTCAGTTTTCTCTGTACTGTTTGGATATTTTTCTAGCAGTGCTTTGCTTTTCCATAAAGGCCTTTGACTGGGAGAACATCTTTAAGCTCCTCCCTAATGAAAATGAACATGCAAAAAATAATTCTGGTAGTTTTGCCCTGACTTTGTTATTTAGGCTTTTTTTTTTTTTATGCTTTAATTTGTTTATTTGCTGTACCCTTACTGATCCTGACAGGCTCCTTGTATCTCATGTACCTCAAGAAAGGATTTAGTTGTAGTTTTTGTACCTTTTTTCCTTCAGTGAATTATTTGTGAGACTATCTCATCTTTTTTTTTAACTTGGCTATTGTTTGAGCCTCATTTGGACAACTTCTACAAGATTCCTCAAATATTTTCTCAGATATGTTATTTAGTGATCTCCTTGCTTGTCTGTCAATTATTTTTCCCCGTTTAAGTCTTTTTTTGTGATTTTTATGTTTCCTCTAGACCTCACATACAGTATCTTACATCTCACTGCCTACAGACAGTTTTTGGTGATTGACTTTGTTTCCTCCTATTTGTCTAATTCTTCTCTTTAAATTCTTTGGTGTTTGTTCCTCCTGCAGATATTTAGGTCACTATTAAATTCTGGGGGAGGGTTACACTGATGTTTTTAAGCAAATTCTGCACAGTACTTAGGATCAAGAGATGTCTTTTCTGACAACTCATTCCATGAAGCAGTCATTCCTGATATTCAGTATTTTTTCTTGCCTTCGTGTGACATTTAGTGGATTAAAAAATGTCCCATTGTTTTTGTTTTTACTTTTGTAACATTTCTGAGTACCTTTAGCTTGGTCACTAAATTCCTGTATGTTTCAATGTGATGGCTCATGTATTTCTCCTTATCACTGTCTTGAATATAAAGAAGGTAAATGTGCTCCCTTAATGATTAAGTAATGTCTTTGGATAAATTTATATCTTTTCTTGATGAAAAATACTTCTTTTAATTAAACAACCCTTATTTTTTTTTACTTTTTGGAAAGTGCCTAAATAAAAATAAGGAGTTTTTCCCTATTTTTCCCCCCACATCAGCATTTTTGTTCCCATAATTTTAGACCTGAGATGCTTGACTTGCATATGAGGTCTTTTTCTTAAATATCTACTCTGGGAAGATAGCAGAGGGTATGGAAGTGAAGTTGTGTGATTTCTTATTTCTGTTTGTTCTAGCAGTGATTTGACAATCCCCCACTTTGCCTTTGGAAAAATTCAGCTGAAGGCAGTGGCTTTGCAGTATCTCCCTGTCTCTAAACTGAGCAGTTGGGAACTCTGAGATGCATAAAACTGAGGGATGCTCCTTTGCACTGAAGACAACTCCAGTTAGAGTTTATGGTTTGGACACAGGGCAGAAATGTTTTCTGAATCCAGTCAGTACAGTGCACAAGATCTGGGGGTTCTTGGTCAGACAGACTGGTTTTACTGTGGTCCTTAGAGTAATCTTAGAAGCACTAATATCCAACAGCAATAGGTGGGAAACTGGAGGGCAAAAAAGAGTTTAGCAAAAATGCGTGGAAGGTAGAACAGAGGCATGAGAGAATTGATATTTGAAATTTAAAAGCTCAACCAATGTTCAAGACAAAGGAGAGACTAAAATAATTGACTGATTTTATTTCTTCTTTCCCATTTTTAAAAAATGAAATGCCTTTTCTTCAAGTCAGTATGGTCTAGAGCTCTTCATTGTCACTGACTTGAATTCTTACATTGTCTTGACTTTACTCTTGATTTAGTGTCCTCAAATAATGCTGTGGGAGAACACTTGGGGCTTGTAAAAGGCACTTCATTGCTGTCTGGTGTAGTCTCTGTAGCATTTGTGTAGAAGAGATCTCAGAGGTTTCTGTATGAGTTATAACCTGGGGCAGGAAAGCTGCTGCAGTGGAATAGCTGAATGCCATTTGGGAGGCTTGCTGTGGAATACTCCTCTGGTTAACACTGCATATTTTTCTAGGCAGTATGGTATTCAACTTTCAAAAGGCAAGAATCTTGGTTAATATTGTTGATTTAGAATACAGGCTTAAAAACTAAATGCAAACAATCAAATACTGAAGGAAAAATGTAATTCTGCATTTTACTTTTCTGTTTTCCTGTATCAGTTCTTTCAGCTTAGAGTTGCTCCTGGAACAGCTATAGTAGACAAATACAAAATCTAAACTTCTGCATCTGTAGAATTTTTTTACAAAAGAAAAGGAGATTTCCATCTCTGCAGGTGAACAATGATTCAGATTTCAAATCAATCTTCAGACATTGAGAAAGATTTTGTTTAATTTTTATCAAGTTTTTTCAGCAAACAACTCAACTCTTGTAACCAATCTGTTGTTAATTTTTCCAGGTTTCGCTGAATGGTACACAGTTTACAGACAGTTCTGTTGGATCAGAATTCACAGGTGTTTCCCAGGTATGTGCAGTCAAATTTTGTGGGTAAATGTAAAAGCAGAACTACTTACTAATGGGTGAAGATATTAAGCAGTATTAAAGGTACTATATCAAACTTCAAAAAGAATGCTGTGCAAGATTGGAACGTTGCTAATTGAAGTCAATTTCTGACGATTTCCTATTCAAGCTTTAAAAAGCAGTGAAAGCTTTTTCTCAAGTAAAATTTTATTGTTATAGTACACTTGAAATTGGACATGGATGTTAAAAAAATCTATGCAGTTCTATGGTAATAAAGTTATTCTTGGAAGTAAATCTAAATACATAGCAGAGATGCAGTTATTTCTGTTCCAACTTGTCCTACTTCCAGCTTTCATTTATGAATGTTATATCTGAACATGTTTCAGAGACAAAGTGAGACAGGGTGTTTTCTTGCAGAGATGCATCCCACATTTTTTGAAGCTTGACTAGTGGAAAAACATGCTTTTCACAAAATGTGCACTTTGCACTGATGACAGTGAAGAGACATACAAATGTGACCTAATTGCAGAAGACCTAATCCAGAAAGAGTTTACTGTTCCTGTTGACATGGTCACATGAACAGTCACTGCATTCATCATGCTTTAAATAAAAGAGAAACTGCAATTTATAGCTTCATTTTAGTAGGATGGAGTCATAACAGGTATTTGAGATGCTTACGGTCTAGATTTTCTCAACATTCCAACTTCCATTCTTGATTTGCATTGTGCTGTAGGAACCAAGGCCTTTAATTTGAGCTTCACATCTCTTGTAAATACGGGCCCAGTGAGGAGATTGTTGGGGTTTCACTGAGTCTGAGATTGTTGTTCCTCCTGTGTTTACCATGGCTTTTTAATTATTTTGGTGCAGCTTTAAGCAAGTTACACACACACACCCCTTAACTTCTAGAGTCCCTGCAGAGTGGCTGAACTGTTCTTGCCATGACCTTTACCTTTGCAAAAGAGTAAGTGTCAGGTTGTCTTAGCTTCTGAACTTTTACATTTTTGTCCTCTTCTTTTCCTACTTGTTGGAAGATGTCCTGCAAATGGTGTTCATAAGGATTTGCCTACAAAATAGCTATGAATATGTCATCATTCCAACAGGGACTTAATCTGGCTTAAAAAAAATTAAGAAGGAAACCTTTAGAGCTAAGGGATAAGCAGCCATTGCCTCCTGCTTGCAGGGTTTTTTTAGGCATGAATGAGCTCTTCATTTGAGTGCAGGTCAGCCAAGAGGAATGTCTACCTGGAGAAATCTATTGGTGCTTGTAGAGCCTTAAAGGAGTTGGTCAGTCCCAGCCTTTCAGCTGAGGGAGTCTTCCTGCATGAGGTTTTCTAAAAACCTGCAGTAGATCTGGAGAGGTTGTCTTCTTTTCCCTACTTTAGTGCTTAGGTGCAAATTCTAGAAGTGGCAGCAGTGAGTAAAGGTTAGCAGTGAGTAAAACTGTTCTTAATAAATTGGTTAAATTTCTCATGAAGTTTTGAAAGATAGGAAGATATTTGTGGAGATGAAATCAGTGTGTCTTTTGGGTTTTTATGTCTAGAATTCTTACTTTTCCTTTCCATATTGCTGAGTCTGTCAGTTTTACAAATGTGAAGAACACAGAAATAAGTGTTTGTAATGCTTTGCTGTTTTTCTTTAGATGTCAACAATAGAGAATTGATTTGTTGTTGCTGTGAAGACCAGAGTGAATCATGGTTTAGCTTGAACTGGTCCTTTGCCTTAAAGGACTGTTCACCTGTGCTTGTGCAGTTCAAATTACAAGATCTTTAAAGCTAAATTTTTTGTTAGTATTGAGATTGGAGTAGTGTTGAGAGCAATGCTTGAATTACTCAAAGTTTGCTTTTTCTTTGAGAAAGAATTAAACTATTTTGATGCTAACACAGAAGATGTTACTAATTTAGGCAGAGTTAGTAGTTGTAATAAAATTGGGCAAATCTGATTCTGCCATTACATGATATTTTGTTCCAGTCATCTTCGCTTATGTCCCATAAAGTTGAGTTCTCTTTGTCTTGTGCTGCCTGAGTTATGTTGGTTATCAGCATTGCATGGCTGAACAGTGGTTTCATGCACAGTAGCATCTTGGAAAAGAATTTAGGTTTTGAAGTACCTCTGTCCTTGTAAGTTGCCAAGTCTAATTGATTCAATAGCTGATAGTAGATTTTAGGACCCTACTGATTTGCTTTGTTGAAACTGATTTAAACTTTGATTTTACAATAAGCTTAGCTGGAAGTGACTTTGTTTCAGGTAGTATTATAAAGGGAAGTGTCACAGAGCTTCAGAGAGGAGATACATTTTCTTTTTTATCTCTAAATGGTGACAGTAGAAGTAAATATTGCTTTTTAATTTTCCTTACTAGATTATTACATCTAGGCCAAAATATTTAAGAGTGAAAGACTGTAGAGCATGCTCCTTGAAAACATTTCTTTCTATATGGGAGTGTATTAATGGTCAGAATTTTTTGCCTCATGGATATTGAGACTGTTGTGTTTGATTTTTGGACACTCCAAGTATTCACCATTTTATAATGACTAGTAAAATATGTGTTGTTTTTTGGGAGTTTCACTGTTTTACTATTGTTTCAAATATTAGAATATCTTTTCAGGTATGTATTCTGTGAATAACCAGTTACCTATCAAAACATTTGTTTGTAGACACCATTTACCTTTGGCTTGGGCCAAAGGGCACCGTATACAACCGGCGAGCATTGTCTTCTTTGTAGAAGTGAACGAAAAGATACCTCGCTTTCAGAGAGCGGAATAAAGAATTCTAGCAAAACAGCACTTTCCACATCTCCAAAAGCAAACAATATGCTGCATCTTCCACTGTGGGTGTGTCCAGACTGTCGGAGAACAGTGGAAAAGGAGGAGAGGCACGCTACAATAGAGCAGTCTCTCGTGGTAAGTACCTCAGCAGACTGAGATGTTTAATTGTGGGCTGCCTGTCACTTTGTGCTTTGGAACCGCTGGAACTGTAAATGCTTAAAAAGCATTTTAGGCGATTTTGAGTTGGTTTTCTTTAAACTGAACAGGGAAGTTGGTCCAAAAGTGAGGAGTTCTGGTTCTAAGTTGTGGAGTTTTAAGTAGAGCAAGGTTTGGATCTGTTTTTTACTGAAGTTTTTGCTTTTAATTCGTTGGATCTCAAGCTTTGTCATTATCCCCTGTATTTAAATTCAGTTTCTTCTACTTTTACCCATATGACCTTACTCATTACACATTTTTCTATTCTGTCTGGTCATATTGTGTTTTCCTCTCTTTGTGAAGTAAACTGAATTTTCCTTGTTCTTTCAGTGGACTTCTTGACTCACTGCACTTGCACTGACACCTCCCTGCAGGTTTCTGAGTTTTGCTGTCTTTTCTTTCCTGTATTTTTTAATAAAGAAGCACAACTTTGCATAATATGAATGTAACAGTTTCCTAGTCTTGGTAGCACTGCAAGTACCAATTTATTATGTGGTGCTAACATTTCAAGTCGTGAATTCAACCTCATGTAAGAGCTGTGCTTAGTGTTGCAGGAAGATACTAGAAGTTCTTTGACAGGTCCAGCAAAACCTCATTAGAAGTAAACTATGTTGTACTGCAGAACCTAGTACTCACAATTGACTTGGGAAGGCACACACTTGAGATAATTGGAAGTCCTGTAGATTCCAGCTGACATCTCCTTGCAGAGAGCTAACAGGCTGTGCACACACCCATAGGCACACACAGGTTTTTACTTCAGTAAATCACTGAAGAAAGATTGTGTAGAGGGCGTTGTTAAACTCATGTTAAAAGTATAGTTAAGGACGTGTTTTGTGAGGAAAATTTGAGTGTATCACTTGTATACAACTTGCGTTTACAGATAATGTTGCTGTTAACAAGGGTAGTAAACTAATCAAGAGGTCACATCTAGGGGAATTACAGTGGTGGTATGGTGGTAAACACATCTTAGAGAGTACAAAGCACAGTAAGACCGAGGCACTATCTTCAGTTGAGTCAAATTTTTTGACACATTTAAGCTCTGTTTAGGGAACTGGTAAAGAAAATGAGTTGTCCTACAAGTTTAAGGAAGGCAGGATTTGCTTCCTAAACATTTTAAGTTACAGATACTCCAGGTATAAAAGAAACCAAAACATTGTTTTTCTAAATTGGCAACTGTTTTCTTTTTTGAAGAGGAATTCTTAAAAGCAGACAGCAAATAGATTTTCCAAGATTGGAAGCTTGACTTAAAAAGGCAACTATATGAATTAGGTGGCTAGTCAAATTAGAGAAGCCAGCTGGGAAAAAAAAAAAAAAAAGACAAAATTAGCTTAAAAAAAAAATTGTTCCCAGTGACTGCATGTCGGAGTACAGGTGGTTTGCTGTAGATGTTCCTGTGTTCAGGGTGCTGTTGCTCTCATTAGCTTGCTTGGTAGCCACTGCATGCAGGTTTGTTCTTACCTATGTCTGCATCCTGATCCAGGATTTGGGGCACAAATAAAACCACCTGCAGTCACGGTACTGATGTGAGAGAGGTCTCTGCCTGGTGCCAGGGAAATCTGGTGGCAGATTTGGGAGGGAACAAGAGAGAAGCATGGCATGTGCTGGGAGCAAGGGAGAGAAACTGGAGACAGAAACAACAGCAGTCTTGGGCTAGTGTTCTGTGTTGTGATAGAATTGAACAGCACTGTGCACAGGAGATCACATCCATTTCCATGCCATTTCCAATGGCAGCAGCTTTCTAACATCCATTCCGGCATGTGCTGGATGTGTGGCTGTTACAAACAAGGAGATTTTACCATTTTTGATAGAAGGGATTGTTAAGCTCTGGAAGCCAAGCATTCTGTTTCATGGAGACTGAAGAGATAGTGCTGGTTTATGATTAAGTCTGGATGATGCAAGCCTTCCTTTAGTTTAGTTCATTGTTTATGCTGAACTACATAAAGGTAATAATTATAACCAGTGTACTTTGGTCATTCGAAATGAAGCTCTGTTTGTATTGTTGGTTGTCTCTGTCCATCTCTTGCATTTATTAGGCTTTTGGAAGACTAATTCTTTGTGTCTGATTGAGTGTCCTCCTAAAGTACATGCAGCACTAAGAATTGCCCCTTCAGTATTTGTCTACCTAATAGCATTTCAGACCTTACGAGCTATGTTTGTTTTTTTTTCAGAGCCAAGATTTCCTTTTGCACATGCCTCTTGGAAACAGTGGATCACAGCAGGAATCTGTAGGAGGAGGAAGAATAACTGTTGGTGCACAGACAGTGCCTGCTGCAGATCTCAGCAATTCCTCTCCGTCAGACATAGCGTGCAACTGTGAGGCCTGTAACGAACGCAGGTAAGAACTGAACTCAGCCTCAGCAGCATGGGGGTTGTAGTCAGGCTTTGGCAGTTGTAGCTTGTTTGTAGGTGTGTGCTTAAACTCCTGAAACAGCTTGTCTGACAGTAACAGGAATTTCTGAATGGCAGTATTTACCCAGTTTCATCCTTTATTCTGGGCATTTTCAGATGTACTTTTTTTTTTTCTGGAATAGTAGGAATCACTACACCTGTGTGATGCATACAAATCGAGGGTAATTATTTTTTTCTTCACATGCAGAGAAAATTCAGCAGAGCCTGAGCGTGAACCTCAGCAGCTTCAGAACTACTGGTCTGAAGTCAGATACATGGTGCGGTGTATTTATCGTCAAGCTGGGACCCCCTTGGCAGATGACCAGGACCAGTCGTTGGTACCAGATAAAGAAGGAATGAAAGAGTTGGTGGATAGGTATATGAACTTCAAAGAGTATTAATTCTGTTTCAGTACTAGTTTGAATGCATGGGAAGCTGTTAATTTCATATGTTGTTTGCAATAGGAATATAAATGTATAATTATAAAAGGGTCCCAGAACATTATTCTTCAGAAGGCCTTATTCATAAGACAGTGTTGAGTTTGAATTGCCCTGCATGAAAATGTTACCTTGTGGAACTAGCCTGAGTTAGTAGTAGTTAGTGTTCGCACCTTACTGTGATTGTAGCACCTAGAAAAAGTTTATATAAATTAAAAGAAGGTATATTGGAATTGATCACTAGATGAGGTGAATTCCAATTTAATTTTCATTTACAATTGTAGGTTTTGTAGATGTTGAAGTGAAAATGGGCTTAATGAGATCCTCTGGGTCTTTTGCTTTTAAGAATAATGTGGCAAACCTTAAAGGGCTCCAGTAGGATCATCTCAGTTTCTCTCTAACTCAATGTGTGGTCAAGGTGGTTTTTTTTCTCCTGGGTTCCATATGTGCTTAATATATCGAGACCTGAGCAGTCTGACCAGCTATAGTTCTCATGTGCAATTTCTAGTTGAACCTAAATTCTGGTGAAGTAAAGACACATTTGAAAGAGAAATTCATCTAGCACTGCTCTTAATATGACTGTATACCTGAACTGGCTTTAATAGATAATTAAATAAGCATATTGCACTTTGCTTGTATAGAAACTGTTTGGTTTTGAACGTGAGTTGTGTACAAGCAGAGTAATATAGTGTCCCTCCCTATTAGTCACACTTCATTTATTTAAGTGATCAAAACATGCAATATAGGCTTCAAAATCAAAGATGTTTAAATGTTGCATAGTGTGTTGGTAATTAAAACTGAATCACTGCTAAAATGGTTATTGATGTTATGCGTCTCCTTAATGGAAAAATTCTGGAAATCAGAACATATACTGTGTAACTTTGTTATGTACTCAGGAGCTTTCATTACTCAGAACTGTTTTTCACTTTTGAGAGAGATTATTAAAATACAAAGAGAGAAACAGGATCTCAAAGAAGAAAACCTTAAATGCTAGTTGGATTATTTTTCACTTGAGTTGCTTATGGTCTATAAAGTATAAAATAAAAAGAGAATATGGTTTGGGCAGGCACCATTGTGTCCAGTCTGTAGTGCTACTGTCACGCAGATTTTTTTTACAAAGCTAGTCAATGTAGGTATTGAATGCATGAAAAAATAAAATTTCTCCATTTAGATAGCATCCAGAAGACCCTGCTGTGGCTGAGTAACTCTTTAGAAGGCAGAAATTCCCACTTTCTTGCTTGGCTCTTGTTAGACACAGCTGGCGAAAAATGCAGTGTCTGGTTGTCTTTGTTGGAATAAGTAGTGGTGCCAAGTAATGTCCCTATTGTATGTTGGAATACTTGATGGCAGTATGATAGGAGTGTTTTGTGAGTGGTGAGGGAAAAGCATAGATTAGATAGCTGCAGACTGCAGACTTTAATTCACCTAACTCTTAAGTACTTAGCCCATTCATTTCTTTTTCCCACCTCCCTGTGCTGTAAAAAACCCAAAACATTCTTTGTGTTCCTAAATTCCATGCACAGAAATTTAGAGTGAATAAAGTGGTTCAAAGCAGCCATCGTGTTCAGTTTTCTTCTGTAGTCACAAATTTGTGACATGTTAAGAGCAACATGGAGAAGTTAAGAAGCTTATCTGCAGAGTCTGGGTGCCTGCAGCATTGGATGCAAATGGAGTCAAGATTTTGAGCTCACAAGTTGAAGTGAAATTGTGAAGTCCTAAATCAGTTTTCTCCTCTGGTGTGCAGGCATCCTAGTCCTAAAGGTGCACAGGAGCTCAGTCCCATAAGTGTAGAAGTAGGGGACTGGGTTGTGTTCTCTGAGATTTAAGGTAGTTCTGTAAACCTGAGCCACTGAGGTTATTTGTGATGCTGATAATGGTAACTGGTAAATACTTCTAGGAAAATGAAAACTGTTGATGACGTGCTCTCTCTTTTTTTCCTTTTTTTTTTTTTTTGCCACAAATATTCTAAAAATAAAGGCTTTGTGAAAGAGATCCATACCAGCTTTACCAACGGTTGGAGCAGCAAGCCAGGGAGTATGTGCTTGAAATGAAAGTTCGTCTGCTCAGACACTTGTCCCTGGGATCCAAGGTTGCATCGACGTTAGCGACAGAAGGGCCCCCCCAGGCACAGCAATTCATCTCACTGCTGCTTGAGGAGTACAGTGCACTGTGCCAGGCAGCCTGTACAATCAGCGCCTTCCTGGTTACCCTGGTAAGACTGAAAAACAGCCTTGGTGCTCCTGCTGGTGCTGACAGCGTTGTTTCTGAGCTCCTTCAGGTGTCTTCTGTGGTTGTAAATTATAAGGTTCTTTTTGTGTTTGTCATTAGAGACAGGGAGATTCTGAAAATGCAGTTTAATATTCAGAAGTGTGGAGTAGGAGTCTCTTACAGTGGCTTGATGAAATTATATTTTGTTCACAAAGAAAAAGGTGGGATGTTGTTTGTGGCACTAACTCTGAAAGAAATCTTTAAGCAGATTTACAAAATATTAGGTATCCTAATATGGAAAACACTTCTCTGTTCATCTTTTATGGTCTCTCAACAACCATGATTAAGTGACACCAACTTCTTTGTGTAGCATAAACTTGTTTCCATGTTCAAATTTTCACTCACAATCTAGGATGGCAACTTGAAGAGATGTTGTTGCCTCAGACTTAATCTGCTATGTCATTTATTATTTCTAAAGTTCCTTAAATGTTTTTTGTCAGGTAATTGTGATGTTAGACTTGGAATTACATTTTGGGGTGTAAAATAGGTAGTAGCCTTAAAAATTTCTTCTTGAGTAACTGTCCATAGGGTGAGTAATACCATAAATGAATTCTGTAATTCTATTTGTTTAAGATCTTAGGAGGTTATTAATCCTGTTTTGTTATTAATCCGTTCTTGTGCATCTTTTGTTAACATCCTCATCCTGTCCATCCCTTTTCTTGTGTAAGCTTTGTGTAAGTAGAAAAGAAAAAGGTGGCTCAAATGGGGAATTTGGATTTTATTGCCAGTTAGGTGAAAGTTATTCTCTGGATGGGTAAAGAGAGGAAAAAATCAATGGAACATAGACTGTGATGGCCATAGGTGAGGATAAGAAGTGGAGAGGAAGCAGTTTCATTACTGAGGTAGGGCTGTCAATAAAATTAAATTAGCAAAGCAGGAAGATGTTTCTTTTAAGAAACTTGAGCATATCTGATGGGGTTTTTTTTGTTGTCAATGCTCTGTATTTGCTGTTATCTTTATTATCTTTCTCAGCTTTATCACTTAGATACAGATGTGAGGTCACTGCTATTTTCTGTTTATTGTCTGCTTTTATCAGTCATTAAGTTTCTAACAAGGTGCTTGAGAGAAGGTTGCCCTTGAAGTTGATTGGTGTTGCAGTTTGTTCAGCTGTAAAGTGAATGGTTTGCAGTGCACCTGAGCTTTTTCAAAGTGGATCTGCCAATAATGAACCTATTAGTGCCAGAATTACACAGCTGATCAGAAAATAACCATTCTGTACCTTTTTCCTGGCAATTACTGTGAACTAGTAGTCATGAAAACTAGTAGGTATGGGAGATTGAAATAACAGCCATGAGAAAACAGAAGATGGTTGAACTCCCTGGTCAACCCCTTTCCTGAAAAATTAAAATAAAATTATTCTCTTCTTTTAAAAAATGAAGCATAAGAAAACACCAAATATGCCAGATTTTTCTTGTCTTTTTCCTTCTGCAGCCCAGTCAGTACTTGAAACATCTTTCTACTAAGCTGTGACCTTGAGAAACTGAATTGTGACAATGTAGGGTACTGTTGTACATTTCTTAGATTTATTAAATAACCCTTTTATTAAACAGGGTGGTATTTCACAGCTTTCAGTACAGGTAGTAAGGACACTTAACTTTTTCAGTGTGCATGGATGTTTTCTCTCAAGATACCAGTAGACTATAGAAGAAACAATCTTTTCAGCAAAAATATATAATGGGCAGCCAGGATCTCTAAACTTTGTGCTCCCCTCCTTTTAAGGATGAAAGCTTTGCATGTAATGTACTGTAGAAAGACATATAATGCCTTGATCCTTCACCTGTGAGAAACTGATTTCTCAATGAAGTTATGAGCAGTTGTCCTTCCTTTTAGAGGAATCCATCTGACTTCAAGAGCAGAAACTAAAGCTTTGTGCCCCACCAATGCAGGGAATGACAGATTATACTGACAGCAATTTGGGAAGACTGTGGTCAGTACAGAAGGGCCCTCAAGTACACAGCATACAGACTAGAGAGGAAAACTTGTCTGGTATTTCTTTGTGAGAAATACCATAATCTGCACAAACTGATACACAAGAGTTTTTAGATGGGTGTTGACTGTTTTGTTCACAGCATAATATGGAAATTCCTTAAGAAATCAGCCTGTCTCAGTGACCCTTGAGAAATTACTAGCATTTTGTAGAAATTTAAAATATTTTGAAGACATAATATTTAAAATGAAAAAGTACCTGTGTCTTGTACAACTCAAAAAACCCTACCACCCACCCTTCTTAATAATACTTTGGACTTAATTGTTTTTTTAAATGCTGATAGACTTGTCTTCAGGTCTGATATAAATATGTTAGATTGGTTTATTTTTTAACCCACTGTTACTAACAAAAGTTAAGAATTCCAGAATATAATGGTGTTTCTGGGTGCTCGGGTTTATAGTGCTTAAGGCCCACTTGCTGATCTGAGAGCCAGAATGCTTGCATTTAATTCTGTGTGGGAGAGTCCTGGTATAGAAAACCTGCATATTGCTGGCTGTTTGTAGGAAAACTTGCTGCCTTGGAAAGTATATTATACGTGTTTTGAATTCTTGTGTTTTAATGGTAATAGTTTTAAGGTTTAGCTCTTGAAATTATATACAACTATGTGTTAAATAACCTCAAATACAAAAATGTTCTGCTTACTGGAAGAGTAAGCTGTTGGTCTCATCTGTTTAGAGAACTTCATTCTTTAAGCTATAGTCGAGGAGAACTGTTTATTTGATTTTATGTCACTTTTGAGTAAAGATTATAGGTTGACATTGCATATGTGTCTTATACTAGATAAGTTAAAAAACCTGAAAAATAATCATAAGTAGACAATTGTTTGACAAGAAGACCTGAGAATTACAGGTTCAGATCATAAAATGTGTCTTTTGGTGCAGAAGTGAATGGGAACTTCAAATAATGCAGACTGCTATTTCTAAAATTAATTATTTTTTTCTTAAATTCATTACTATTTAGAAGGAATGGCTCTATGTTTATTTAAAATTGCTTCAGTTCTGAGGGTTTGGGTATTAAAATTGCATCACATCCAAACTAGTTCAAACAGCCTGCAGGTTGGAAATTAGACTTTTTAAAAAATTCTTGATTGAATTTTGGTTTTTTTTTTCCTTAACCTGGTTTATTTCTGGTTTTTTTATCATTATAGGAAAATGAACATTTGAAGAAATTTCAGGTGACATGGGAATTGCACAACAAGCATCTGTTTGAAAATCTGGTATTTTCTGAGCCACTCCTGCAGAACAGCTTGCCAACATTGGTGTCACAGCTAAGGTAGAGTTTAACTTCTGTTTTGTGGTTTCAAGAAGAAGTGAAAACCTATATTTTCATCCACAGCATTAAAAAATACGCTGTTACAATTGAATTGGTAAAAGTCTTTGTGGATCTCTCTTGAAGCCAGTGTTGTTGTTGAGCAGGCTGCTGTCATAACTTGCTTGTCAGAAGAATTGGAACCCTAATTTGCTTAGTTGTAAGTTACCCAGTAAAATGACAGCATCCTGTGTAAATACTGATGGTATGACTGAATAGTACTGTTTTCCATTATCAGGCATTACTGCTGTTTTTACAGCTCTACAAGCAAATTAAAACCTCATTACCCTCTGCTTCCCATAGTGCACAGACTGAATTTGGACTTTTAAGCCATATTTTCATTGCAGAAACCCCCTTGCTGCATGCTTGTAGATCTCATGGCTTTAAAGCTCCCGAGGCAATAAACTGTATATTTTCTTAGTAGGGTTTCTCTGCTTGTAATTTGTGTATTGCCAAAGTGTTTGGATTTTCTAGGGAAGAGATATTAATAGAAATTTTCTTTATCCTAAGTCCGAATATTTTAAAAATACAGTTGTGGGTGGTTCATGTTGACCTCTCAGTCTTGTTTGTGATGAAAGTGCATTTATGATCTGTGTACATGTGTTTTAAAGGTATTGTCTTGGGTAATTTTCCATGGTCCAAGAGCAGTTTGGCTAATTCTGTTACAAGAGATGTTGTACACAGTGAATAAAAAATTTATTTTGAGTCCTCCTTTTGCTAGTAGATACTAGAAAGGAAAAAAGAGGAGACAAAAGTTGAATTGTTGCTAGGCTCAGCAAGAAGTCTAAGGTCCCTCATAAGTTACCTGATTTGTTTAGGTGAAACTGGGTTGATACTGAAAGCCTTTCTCCCCCTGCCCCAACAGCTACTTTTGTTGCTGTGTTGAACAGCATGTTGTTT
>WEIU01001652.1:30013-48962 GCA_013389925.1 Aegithalos caudatus | reverse complement strand
TACTTTGGCTGCAAGGGAAAAATGAGCCCAGTTAGCAAAACCAAACATAAACTAAGTTGATCAGAAAAGCAGTTCTTGGAAATTTGCAGACCTTCCCTTTCAAATGCTGATATGAAAAATGATAAAGGCTTTATGAAGTGTCCTTGCTTTGGAGTTTTGTGGGGATGAATGGGTAGAGAAGACAGTAACTGTGTGGATGAAAGGCTCTTAGAATGTAATTTTGTGGATACTGTGAACCACTTAGAGCTGTGATACCCTTCCTGTTTATCAAGTACTACAATGAGTATAAAAGACTTCATAAAATTCTTTGAGCTGATTCTTATTCTGGCCTCTCTGCTTTGAAAGGATATGGAAAATACATCCTTTGGGGAGTCTTCTGGCCAGCTGAGCTCTGGATGAGCTTGAAAACATGCTAGATTGATGTTCTGGAGCAGCTCCAGGAAAGCTTGGCCAGTGTGTGATGGCAACTGCACCTACCCTGAAATTTAGGGAGGGAAATGCATCCCTGCCTCTGGGTTTTGTGTGTGTTTACAGGCTCACTCCTCAACAGTGACAATCAGCACAGCTGCTGTTGCCTGCAGCAGGGAGAGGGTGATTAATGCCAGCTGAAATTCTGGGTCTCCCCATCCTTGTGCCTGCACAGGCACCACTGCTTGTCTTTTGCTGAGTTTTTTTTTTTTTCTCTCACCCAAGTGTTATCTCCAGCAAAGGCAGTGGAAGCAGTTAGGATGGTGGTTTTTCAGTAACAAATGTGTCCTGTGTGTAGGGAAGAGCTTGGCTGTGTTGGGAGGCAGGAGAGCCCCTGGCAGCCCCTGGCAGCCCCTGGCTGTCAGTGCTGAGTGCCATCTGTCCTGCTGTGCTCTGGGCCACCTCCCCTGGTCCCACCAGCCTCTCCTTGTCCCTCACAGACCTGTGTGCTCCTTCGTGAGACACCAGTGCTGAGGTGGGGCTGGCCCTATGGGTCCTGATGGCAGTTCTGGTCCAGACTGGGTTGGAGGAATCTCCTTCCAAAAGGTCTAAAAAAGTCTCAAAGTTTTAAGAGTCACGTGAGAAATCCCACTTCAATCTGGCCACTGAATGTTGCTGTGAATAAATGTTCTGCTGCTCCAGTTTTCAACAGAAAGGCTCCTTTGCATGGCACTACCAGGCTAATTCTCCTTTTCAGATCTAAGTTGGAAAATAGGAGGTTCTCCTAGTCTTTACAGGTTTAAATTTCTCTTTTGTTTTATAAAATCCTGTCTTTGGAGATAAGTTCCTTAATAACCCTCTTTTAAAAATGGTGTTTGCCACTTAGCTGTTTTCCATTTGGAGGTGTTTTATTTACAGTAAATTAAAGCAAGAAGGTGAAGTGGTTTTTATTTTCCTATTTTCCTGTGTTCTGTATTCATAGGCTTTAACATCTGCCCTCCATCCTTTCCTGTGTTCATGCAACATCAAACCATGCAGGAAGAAGTCAGGGCTTGTCTTTCTGCAGTACAATCATCTTCTTGATCCTTTGACTGAAAAGTATCTGTTTCTAGGTGAAAACTACCACTGCTTTTTCTTTTTTCTGCAGTGACTTTGGAGTTGCACCTTTTCTTTTATGCTTAAAAGTTCCAGTTCATGGTGATATTTTGAAATAAAGCTGAACTCAGCCAAAACACAGAAGAGTTGAAGAGGCCCAGTCATCGAGGGGAAGAATGTAGCCTGACAAATCTCCAGAGTAAGTAAGGTTGTAGGGATGTGTCACTTCATTTAATTAAACATCTGTGCATTCTCACCCACTTGTGTTCTGCTGCTTTGCTGGTGAGTAGAAGGATTTCCTCAGTGATGTTTACTTTTTCTTCATTCATATTGGAGCTTACAAATTGTTTGAAAGCAATTTGACTTTTCACATAGAAATTCCGCACGGGTGAAGGCTTTTATGTGCTAGGGAAAATGTGAACACAATTTACATTTCAAAGTTGATTTTAAAGTCCTAGAGCGTGGTAGCCTCCAGAACTGCCCATTGCCAATGTGTGGAGCAGTTCTTCTACCTGTTTACTTCTCATTTACCACAGAGTTGTTTGGTTTTTTTTCCCTATCCAGATGTTTTGTTGCCTCAGATCCATTTCCCCAGGAGTCCATTCCCTCTCCCATCAGCTCCCAGTCCGTGCCTGCCGCTCCCCTCGTTGTGGGGCTGTGCTGGTGCTCTGTGCCTGTTCAGGGTTCAGCCCCAGGACGTTGCCCTTGTCATGTCCATGTGCAATTAGCAGAGTTCCAGAGGGGGCTGGAGCTGCCCCTGCTGCTGTGCTGNTCATTCATATTGGAGCTTACAAATTGTTTGAAAGCAATTTGACTTTTCACATAGAAATTCCGCACGGGTGAAGGCTTTTATGTGCTAGGGAAAATGTGAACACAATTTACATTTCAAAGTTGATTTTAAAGTCCTAGAGCGTGGTAGCCTCCAGAACTGCCCATTGCCAATGTGTGGAGCAGTTCTTCTACCTGTTTACTTCTCATTTACCACAGAGTTGTTTGGTTTTTTTTCCCTATCCAGATGTTTTGTTGCCTCAGATCCATTTCCCCAGGAGTCCATTCCCTCTCCCATCAGCTCCCAGTCCGTGCCTGCCGCTCCCCTCGTTGTGGGGCTGTGCTGGTGCTCTGTGCCTGTTCAGGGTTCAGCCCCAGGACGTTGCCCTTGTCATGTCCATGTGCAATTAGCAGAGTTCCAGAGGGGGCTGGAGCTGCCCCTGCTGCTGTGCTGGCTCGGGGGGTTGGGGTTTGCTCGGTGCTGGGGCACAGCACAGCCGTGGGTTCAGGGGGGTGAGCGCTTGGGCAAGCAGAGCCTGTCACTGCAGCCTGCCTTGCAAGTCATTTAGAATATTAGATGGACAAACATGTCATGATTAAGTCCTTAGGAGCCTGTAAGGAGCTGTTTTTCACAGCCCTTCCTGGTGTGTTGGGATTAAATGTCCTGTCACACTGGGCGTGTGTACACTCCCAGGCAGGAGCTGACCCCTCCAGGGCCTGTAATTAGAAACAATTTTCAGATTTATGTGATGAGTTTTATTTCACAGTGTACACCCCAGAGAAGAAGGTGTTTTTTTCACAAATTGAACTTGTTCTCTGAAATGCAACTACATCTCCAGCTGTCTTCAGGATACCCTGCAATGTCTGTGAGAGCTGTAAAATAACTGCAAACTTATAAATTCACCTTTTTCAGTTATTAGATGTGCTTGACTCATTCCAGCCTGTTGCTGTGGAAATAGGTACAATATAGGAACCTTGGCACTATGACAGGCCATTAAAATACCAAGATGTTTAGCCATGTATGAGTATTTTCACACAGTGAGACCTCTAAGCTTAGCCTGCTGCTGACATTGTTAGTTACTGAATCAATTGCATGAGATGAGGTTGACAGGTGTAATTATATATTTCTGTGGTGATTATGTATGGCCTGTCATAGAGACCAACATGCCTGTAACTGTGCACTCATTTAGCAGTCATTTATTGAGTGAAGTATTGGAGTTGGCATGCCGTTTACAAGGGAAGGAAATGTAAAACAAAACAGAAGTCCATTTTGAAATATAATTGATTCATTAAGCCATTTACCAGTGCTTCATTTTAGTGCATGGAAATACATCTTTCTGTATTTCCTACAGATGTCTCAGTTATTTAAGGATATTCTTGCACCCTGACTTTAACAAAAGAATAAAACTCATGTATTCCTGAGAAGCTGGGTCTCAGGTCTTTAGCAGCCACATCCTGGCAAAGTTATGGAGCGTGCTGGAACCATCTGAATTAAGGGACCATTTAAAAATATTTGGCTTACTTGTTAAAAAAGCTCCAAGTCTTTCAGAATAACTTCCTTTCTAAGCAAACACATCTGTACAATTTTCTTCTTTGTAGTAGCTGTACTTCAAAATGTGTTAAAAATTATACAAATATTTTTGGAATTTGTTGAAGTGAACTTGGGCTGTTGCTGGAATTCCTCGTTCACTTTTCTAGAAAATAAGTTTTCTGTGTAATGACATCACCCAAAACATTGCTGTATTATTTCCTAAGTAGCTCTCCTGGTCTTTTGTGCCACCCTGATGATATGAATGAAAAATCTCTGTTTCTCAAAGTGAGAGGAGGCAGAGAGAAATTAAATATTGCTCTCCGTTTATTAAGAGGTCCTTGGACTTGACTGAAGTCAAGCAAACAATTTGACTTATTTTTCCTAGCCACATCTCACTGGCAATTATTACCTTATATTCAGAAGTTTTCATGTGTAAGATAGTTATCTGAGATGGGGTGGGGTTATTTGGTGGCGTTTTTGTTTAGTTTTTGGTGTTGTTTGTTTGAAGTAAAAGAGTAGCTGCTTTTAGTGATTGCTTTAATAAAAAGAGCCCCACTGTCTTTTGCTGAAAAACAGGATCCGTGTGTTCTCTGGTCTTCTAGGATGGGCTGAAACATGCAATAGCAATTTGTGGATACAAATAATAAAATTTCCCCTCATTTTATAGGATACAATAGAGTCTTTTACATTAAACTTCCATTGTGTTAAGTAATCATCAGAATTTTTTATCTTTCTGTTTTTAACCAAAAGCTGATTCCCACAGCTTTTGTGATAGGTGTGAGATGATATCTATGAGACAGAGATAAAGAAAGAAGAGATGGTGGGGATTTAGCCAAATAATCAATATTTAAGAAACTGTCCTTTGGAATCAGTAATTAAACTAGGTTCAAATGCCAAAAAGTGGATGCAAACATAAACTTGGCAAGTGTCATCCCAAACTTTGGAAGAACCTTTTTTCCCCAGTCCCATCTGCTTGGAACCCATTGGTCATAAGTTTCCCAGTAGGAAGCATTTGGGTTAAATCTGGCTTTCTAATCATGTGCTTGAAAAGACAGCTTTTGTTGCTTTTCCAGAAAACTTCCCAAGTGTGCAGTAAAATGTGTGCTTGCTCAAAAAAAATATCCTGAATAAAGTGATATCTGGTGAATTCCATTTTTGTTCTTCTATCACTAAGCTAGAGTTTGAGGTGGTTTTTTTTTTTTTGGTTCTTTTTGTGTGTGTGTGTGTGGTGTTTTGGGGTTTTAATTTTTTTTTTTTTAGATTTTCTTGTAATAAAGTTCCATTCAAGTAGAAGAATACTTGATATTGCAAGAGGTTGCTGGAGATCATCTCATCCAAGCTCCCTGCTCAAAGGAGGGTAAATTGGAGCAGGTTGCCCAGGGTCATGTCCAGTTGGGTTTGGAATATCTCCAAGGTTGAAGAGAGTTCACTTTTTTAGGTGTCCTGTTCCAGTGATCAATCACTCTTACATAAAAGTTTCTTATGTTTACGTGGTATTTGCTGTATTTTGAGCACTGTTATATTTGAAAGACACTGCCTTTCTTTCACTAGACAGCACGGAGAAGAGTCTGGCTCTGTCCTTTCCTCTTCCCATCCATTTATAAAAATGGGTAAGATCCCAGTTCTCTCTGCTTTTTCTGCCAGATGTCCCCTTGCACTCTCTGGGACAATGCAGAGGAGAAATACCCCTTTTCTGTGTGCCTGAGAAATGTGTTTGTCAGGGGCTGAGCAGGGGAGCACAGTGAGGGTGGCAGCAGCGATCCCCTGGATGGACAGGGATGGGCTGGGAGCCCCAGGGCTGCCACTGCCCTGAGCAGACATGAACAGTTCTGATAAACAACTGCAGTGGGCATGAGGAGAAAAGGAGGGGACGTCAGATGGAGTTCCCTGGCATTGTGCTCATCCCATTTGCTCTGTGCCTGTCCCTGCTGCCCCTCTGAGCAGCTCAGCTGCCCCTTCCCAGACAGACTGCACACACAAAGGGGGGAAGGCATTCTCCTAACCTGCCCCTTCAGTGCCCTCCTGGACAGCCCTAGGAGCAATCCAGCCCCGAGTGGAGGACAGGAATAGAGCACAGGGCTCCACAGCCAGCCATGCCCACGCAGCCCCCGCTGCCACACAGCACAGCCAGCACAGCAGCAGCACTGACATTCAGGGTGGGGTATCAGCTAAGGGCAGAACTTGCTTTTCCTGTGTACACTTTCTGTTTTCATACACTATTTATTTCTGACTTCAAGATAATTCTCTGTTTTTTATTCCAGCCTTGCCCACGTGGCTCCAACTGCTCCCAATAACTCCTGTTGCTGATGTTCTAACATGATGCAGCCATAAATTGGATCTTTCTTTTCTTTTAATGTATTTTTTTTTGTTATCTAAAGACTAAATTTTGAATACCGCTTCTCATTTGCATACTGGATTTGGGGCTAGAAAGCAAGTTTGCTTATTTAATATTTGCTCTGATTTGTGATTAGTCTTTGCTCTTAATTATATTTTCTCATTTCCATGAGTGATTGGGAAATGAACAGCTGTCTCACACTTTCAGCAAGTTAAAAACAGCCTATATCTGGTATTTCCTTATTGACTTTTTACTTGTCCCTGTGCAGAATGTCTTAAGATGTTTCTTCTCTTGAGTCTCCCACCTCACAGCTTGAGTAATGCCACAGTTTTTAAAAATGTTTCCCTTCTGATTGCCAAAGTGATGAAGACAAGTAAAGTCATCCAGCATAAAAGATAAACACGAACAAAACGTGACTGGAAGGTGTGGGCCAAGTCACAATCCAAAGAAGAAGAATATTAGAAGCAGTGTTGGAGACTGAGGAGAGCAGTCCTCTGGCACACATCTGCTGTGAGAAATAATACCATCCTGGGATCCTGCATGATCTTTACATGCTGATAGCAAATCCTCTTTAAAAAAGTAAAAACAAATGGCATGCTGCTCCTTTTCCCACTGATGCTGCCCTTTTATCTTTTCATTCCTTTTCAAATTGGTAGTGACTGTAAATCGCTCCTCACCACAGAAAGTGCTGTTTTCCAAGGGCAGTGATTTGATTCTTGTAATCGTATTTATTAGTTAAATTCAATAAGTGCCCAACCTATGCTCTAAATGCCTTTTAAAAATACTCTAATAAACAGGTCTTGATTGCTTTTTGATTGAATTGCACATAATGATGTTTATATCTTCAGTGATTTAAGGTAATGAGCCTTCCCAGATGGGCATTCCCTGCACAGACACCGAGCTCTGCACTGTTGGTCTTGCAGACATGAGGTGAGGATGAGCACGGTGGTGGCTTTCTCTGTGCTCCTGCAGTCTTGGGCTTTGGGGCCTTTAACAGATTTGCTGCAATTGCTTGACTGATAGGAATGTTGTGACAGAGATTTATTTGTACAAATAATAGGTGTTGCAGAGTTGGACCAGAACCTGCTGGGGCTGGTGTAATTTGTGGAGCCGAGCAAAGGAAAATGGTGTGCAGATCTTTTCACTTCATGTACTTTTTGTGCATGTTTCTCTATGTGAATCC
Source organism: Aegithalos caudatus (assembly GCA_013389925.1). NCBI lineage: Eukaryota > Metazoa > Chordata > Aves > Passeriformes > Aegithalidae > Aegithalos > Aegithalos caudatus. The sequence goes on along the minus strand of WEIU01001652.1, from coordinate 41,642 downwards.
TGGTTTGAAGTGGAATTTAAAGGTCAGGATTTGGGCACTGCAAAGCTGGATTGGAGTCATCACTGGATGCAGCATGGCTGATTTTGCAGCATCTATATGTGCACATCATTTTTGGTGGGTTTGAAGATAGATTAGTAAATAACTGAGAGGAGATATGATACTCCAGTCAGGGCTAGGAAAATGCCAGATAAATACCCTGCAATACCTTTGGCTTAGCCAGCTGTAGAGTGACACAGAAGAGGGAAGACACAGAAATCCCTCTGCTTTCCCTCTGCTTTCCACGCGTGTGTTTGGAAAGGCTCCCGAGCCTTCTCCGCGGCAGCATTTTCTGCTGGGTGACACAGCAGCCACAGAGCTCTCCAGAAAGTGCCATCTCCAGCGCCGTGCCGAGGTCAGAGCCATTCTAACACAGGCAGAACACATTCCACAAAGGTGATAATCGCTGCTGTTCTCGGCATGGGCCTCGCCAGAGGAAAACCACTGCCATGGTGTGTGGCTTTCTAAACCTTACAGCTCCCCAAAGCTTACATCAGTTCCAAAGGAGAAGAAATAAAGTACTTTGTAAATGTTGCTGCAGGCAGATTCTCTCTTAGTAGCCAGACCTACGATGCTTTCTTGAATTTATTTTATTGTTTTAGTCAGCGTATTAATGGCATGATATTGCTTATGAAATCTGTTCCTAGCCAGTTGTTTCAGTTTAATTGAAAACTTTAAGTAATTTAAACTCAAAAGGAATCTTTGTTTGACTGGCAAACAGCAGAAGGATGAACTCTTAACATCACCCTGTTAGATCTATAGCTGGGGTGGGAAGGCAGCTTTGCCTGGGCTGGTGTCTGAGGTGGGAGGGGGCTGGTGCTGGAGCTGGGTGCCACTGATAAAACCTTTTAATCCATCTTTTGAGCTGAGACTGATAACATCAAACCCTGTCACAGCCTGTAGGTGACACAACACCATTGCAATTTGTGCTCTTCAGCAGAGGTGACCCCAGGTAAGACCAAACTTTGTCGTTCTAAGGCTGAAGTTTTAGCTGCATCTGTGACTAGCTGAGATCTGGAAGTTGTGCCTCCCTTCTTCTGATTTAAGGGCTGGTGACTTCCACTTCAGATGGTTTGGATGTGACAGCAAAAGCTAATACATTCTTACAGCTGCCTTGTCTGGCTGCCAAGCTGGGATGTAATTGGACTAGTTTTTCAGTGGTTCAGATGTCAGCTGGGTGTGGGCTGAAGTTCACTGCCACGATTTATTTCAAAGGTTTTCAGAGCTGGGCTTCTGGGCTGTATTTAGGTATTGAAGTCAGTGCAGTGATTTTTAATTTTTTTATTTTTTTTTTCCCAGGGTATCCGCAGTTGATTCAAAGATCTGGGGGGAACTGTTGGGAGAGGTGTGACCTCTGGTGCCCTGATTCTGTGTGCCTCATGTAGCAGAGCTGAAGGATTTGTCCTGAAGGTTGGGAAGAATATTTCTCAGGCCAATGCTTAATGCTTCTCTCAGCTTATTGCAAGTTGCAAATGAGGAAGTCTCAGCATTCTTCTTTCTAATGTGGTTTTCTCATTTGATTTGAAAATATTACTGTGGATGTTCTGACCAGCCACTCTACTATTTTAATTTGTTTTTCCCCTGAAAAGAAAGGGAGCTTTTAACATGCCCTCATGGGCCTCTGATTTACACTAGAATTTGCAAATCAAGGCTGGTGTGATTCTAATCTACTGCTGTGCTCCCCCTGGGAGCATCTCTTCAGCAGATGTGGCATGGGAAGATCTGGTGACTGTGCTTGAGGACAGCAGTGAATGGCAGCAGAGGTGCTTGTGATCTTATTTAGAAATAGTCTTTACAACCATCACAACTGTAAAATACTACTTTTGAAGAGAGAAACAAATATGCAAAAGACAGATAAGATGGTCGAATATAAAACAAAAATGAAACAATTGTGTTGAAAATTGTACTCACAGCTTTTAAATTCTTTTGAAACAGAGAAATCAATGTGGCAGGCTAAGGATAATCCTAGAGGTGAGCAGCTCTGGGGCTTCACCTGGTGGTTGCATCCCTCACCTCTTCAGTTAAGCCTGGAGCCATATACCTTGGCTTCTCTCAGCATAACTTGGACCTCCTCTGATTAGTACATAAACATATTGATTGGGAAAAGATATCTAAAACTTCAGGGATTTGTATCTATGTTGTGGAGATAGAAATGACAGATTTCTTACATTACTCCTTTTAACTGCCTTGGTGAGAAGTGCTTCCAGAATCAGAGGGCAGAATCTAACACACAACATGGGTTTTGTTTTGTCTTTCTCTTTTTAAAATTACTTAGATAGTTGCAGGGAGTGACTGAAGGAATGCAGATTAATGGAAACAAGCTATATTGCATGTGGCTTGATGTGCTTATAGGCTTCTTTTTGAGGAATGAGAGCTAAATAAAGTTTGTGTAAAACACCAAATGGAGAAGCCCCCTGTTCCCTTTGGGATCACCCCTGGTGCTGCTCAGAGGGTGAGGGGTGTCAGGGGTCCCTGGGGTAACCAGCAGCTGCTCAGGGCTCTGCTCTGGCTGCACAGCTGGGGGCTTTTGCCTTGTGCTGATCCTGCCTTACCCAAAAAGAGCTCAGCAACATCAGGGAGAGCTGTGCTGTGCAGGAGCTTGGATGTTGGAGCAGTGGAGGTGACAGTGTGGGACTCCAGTAGGGTCTGGGGCTGCCTTTTTTTTTTTTTTTTTTTTTTTTTTTTTTTTTTTTTTTTTTTTTTTTTTTTTTTTTTTTTTTTTTTTTTTCCTTTCTCTTTTCTCTTTTCTCTCTTTTCTCTTTTCTCTTTTCTCTTTTCTCTTTTCTCTTTTCTCTTTTCTCTTTTTTCCTAAGGAGAAAGAAAACTCCCTTTGAAATGGTGTGTTTTCCTCAAAAGGATACTAAAATGCAGCACTATCTCTGTGTGATCAGCAGCCACAGTAGCTTTGGTACTGAGTTCTGATGAAAAACATATTCCAGTGCAACTGATCCACTACTAGAAATATGAATCATATCTTTCTACCAATGGTTTTTCATACCATTTCTGGTTCTGCATACTATTATCTGGTTTGACAAATACTCTGAGAGTGTATGAATAGATGGTGTATTATGGAATTTGTGGTGCAGTGGAAATAAAAAGCATATTTATGAATCCTCCTTTTGCACGTGCAAAGTACTTGCCCAGGTATGGACACATGGGCTCAGAGCATTGGCACGTGCTTTAAACATGCTCATGGAACTTGATTAAAGGTTAATTATCTGCCTGAGGGGGGTGTTTCCCCTGCACAGTGATGGAGTGGAAGGAGGGTGCTGTGAGTGTGCATTGCTGACAGTGCCCAGCACACTGGGGCCCAGTGCTGCCCATCCTCTGCTATTTCTGCCCTTCCCTGGGCCCTGGATGGGCTGATCATTTCCCCATCCCTGCCTCAGCCTTCATTCCTAATTTGGTAATTGTTTCTAACTGTTCAAGCATCTTCAATTTTAAGATTCCTTGCTTTCACAGTAAGAACATTTACAAACAGAAAACTTACTGCTTAATCCCTGGAGCTGGGAGTTTTGGAAGAAAAGGAATCTTGCTGTGGTACAGCTCAGTGCCAGCATTCACCAGGGTGACTGATCTGATCCCCTTGGTCTGTGCAACATTCCTGTGCCATAAATACAGGTTATAACAAAGCACAGATCATTGTGTCAGTCCAATGGGAGTCCAGCTGGAGAGTTTCATCCAGTTAATCTGTTGATCTTACTCTACTATTTTTGTGACAAAGATTATTTTGTATTATCATATGTGTTTGAAGATCCTAAAAGTAGTTTTGTTACTACAATGTAGTATTTAAACTTTTAAATATGAGTTAACCTCCCTGGTTTTCAGTGTTTTCTACCAAAACAGAAAGAGATTTTTGTGGATGACTGGAGTTTGTCTTGTAGGTGCCTGAAAGCAGAGGCAAAAATATCTGGTTTTCAATCTTATGTTTATTAATTTTATATTTATTATTTATTTTCACTTATCCACCATATGAATATGACTTTGCATATCTTCTTATAAAGAATCAGCATTTTGGGGGGTGTTCTTGTTTGTTTGTGTTTCTCTTATAAAAATGGTGGTAGTTTTAAATATTTTCTGAGCCAAAGGTCTTACTTAACTTTGTGATCTAAGTGCAATTTAGAGTGAGTTATGAGATTCTGTGACTTCTTCTATTTTGGCTCACAGTCTCTAGATGCTTTCATTCCCACACCTGCCATCCATTAGGAGACCTCCTTCTGTGATCTTTCATCATTCAGAATATATGATGATTTTCTTAAACACTCAACCTAATTGGTAGTGATTCTTGCTGTAAAATATATGGCAGTATTTGTAAATAGCAGACATTGGGCAGGCTTGAAATAAATACATGCAATTTGGCAGGAACTGTTAAAAAATGCAAAGCCATTTAAGATTGAAATGACTTCCAAAAGGAGCCTGTTGTACCCAGGACAGGCCAGGCAGACCTGTTCCCTGGAGAGCTGGCTGGTGCAGTCCCAAATGCTCTTCATTTCCAGGGAGATCTGTTGATGTCAGCCCTTGTCCTTCAGCCTGATACCTGCCTCCAGGCTTTGACAGCAAAGTACACTGGTTATAGTTTTTGAGAAAAGAGCATCATGTTTGTGTAATATTAATAAATCCCTCCTAATGTAGGGTCCCAGTTACTGTGCATCCTGCCTGGAGAGATGGAAAGGGCTTTGGGCCCTTTAATATCGAGGGAGAAGTGAGAACTCAGGAGTCCCACAAAGGTTTTTATGAATTGGAATAGCTGCACATGCCCTCTCCTTGTTGTAAGCCAAACCAAGTACTCATTGTTTCTGTACTTTCTCATAATCTGACTTGAATTTCCACAGTCACAAGAGAGTTCTTTCAGAACCATGAGTAGATGATTGAAAACACCAAAAAAGGCGAAGTTTTGGTTGGAGCAGTGGTATTGAACTCAGTGTGTTAAAAAACCCCATGAGGACACGAACCATAACATCTGTCATCCCTAGGTAGAAAATTCTGAGTTGAGCATCGAATTGCATTTGTAACAGAAAAAGCTTGAGTGATAAATAGTGATAAATGTGTTTTTAGCAGTTGTATTTATTTGGTCCATGTTGTATTGGGGTGCTGGTTTGGGCAGCCCTTGGCAGCAAAAGTGGTTACATGTTCACAAATGGGATGTGCTCAGGGGAAGGCACCAACCCAAAATCCAGGAGGTTCTCCAGGACAATCCAATCATTCCAGCCTGGCTCAGCAAATCCTGGCTGTGAGTACAGCTGGGGCTGTGGGGAGACGGAGATGGTGCTGGAGAGAGCCCTGGATCCATTGGAGCTGTGTTCATTATCCAGGAGTGGGAACAGCCCTGCCCTCCCAGCTGTGGGTGTGAGAGAGAGGGAGTGAGCTGGGAGAGAGGGAGCTGGAGCTGCTGGTCCTGCTGGGAGGGACAGGAGGGGGGACAGGGACAGGGAGGGACAGACAGNGGGTTAGATGTGCAGGACAGACAGACAGGGTTGGTGGATGTGCAGGACAGACAGACAGGGTTGGTGGCTGTGCAGGACAGACAGACAGGGTTAGATGTGCAGGACAGACAGACAGGGTTGGTGGCTGTGCAGGACAGACAGACAGGGTTGGTGGCTGTGCAGGACAGACAGACAGGGTTAGATGTGCAGGACAGACAGACAGGGTTGGTGGCTGTGCAGGACAGACAGACAGGGTTGGTGGCTGTGCAGGACAGACAGACAGGGTTAGATGTGCAGGACAGACAGACAGGGTTGGTGGCTGTGCAGGACAGACAGACAGGGTTGGTGGCTGTGCAGGACAGACAGACAGGGTTAGATGTGCAGGACAGACAGACAGGGTTGGTGGCTGTGCAGGACAGACAGACAGGGTTGGTGGCTGTGCAGGACAGACAGACAGGGTTAGATGTGCAGGACAGACAGACAGGGTTGGTGGCTGTGCAGGACAGACAGACAGGGTTGGTGGCTGTGCAGGACAGACAGACAGGGTTAGATGTGCAGGACAGACAGACAGGGTTGGTGGCTGTGCAGGACAGACAGACAGGGTTGGTGGCTGTGCAGGACAGACAGACAGGGTTAGATGTGCAGGACAGACAGACAGGGTTGGTGGCTGTGCAGGACAGAAGGAGAGAGCTGGAAGTGCAGAAGGAAGGAGAAGAAGGAGAGCAAGAGGCAGAGCTGGGTGCAGCTGCCCATGGGAGGCTGCAGAGAAGAGCTGTGAGATAACACCTGGATAACGAGGTGCTGGTGCTGGGAGCTGATGAAGTTTTTATTGAAGCACTCGGAGTCGTGGCCGCCTCCACAACCACACGGGCTGGCCTGAGGGTGGTGTTTCCTATTCGCAGGGCAGCGACCTCGTTTTTGGCACAATAAATCCTTGAGCCCTGGGGTTGTTCATGCAGGGTGTGCCACAGTGATTAACCAGGGACAGCCCCAAGCTGTGTTCTGGCTTCACTCCGGTGTTCCCGTGCTCAGATCTGCTCAGAGCACTGAGCTGGCCCCGCTGGAAAGGGGCACATTGGCCCTGAGCATGGATCTTCCCTGTGGTGCCAGAGCCCCACAAAGAGCTGTGTCCCAATCCCTGAGGGCATTCTGGTTTCGGGAGGAGCTGAGTGCAGCCCTGTCCTCTCCCAGCTTTCTGTGCCACAGCTCTGTGGGTCACAGGGAATGTCAGGAGGGCAGCAGCACAGCGCTGCTTGTGAGGGCTGCAAGAACAGAAATTAATGTGCTAAAAAAGGAGGGGCTGTCTCAGCTTATGTTGGCATACCTGAGGTACCCAGATGGCTGGTTTTATTGTATTGTGAGATCTGACAAATATGCTGGAAGATAGTGTAATTCCAGATGCAGTGTGAAGTCATTTATGACGTGCCAGAGGCAAGAGCTGGTGTGGGTGGTTCTCTTGTCTGGTTCTTGCTCAGGTCAGCACCAGATGCAAGCTCTGTATGAACCCTGAGCATCCTAAAGCTGTGCTGACATCAGGGAACCAAAATTTAAGTCTTATTTCCAAAAAGTAATTTGCATTAATTTTCAGACCAATTTTTGTTTTCCTGTATGAGCTACTTGGCCTCCTAAAGACAAAAAGAGCAAAAGGCAGGAGAACTGAAATGGAATGTGGGCACAGAAGAACCACACAGCTGCACAGGGTTGGGACAGCAGCTTTCAAAGGCTGATTCTGCAGTCAGGGGAAATGAGGGTGCCAAATCTGTAACCTTTTATGTCATTGGGATGAACTGGAATGAGTCAAGTCTCTTTCATGGGAGGGCAAGCAGAGCAGCTCTGTCTGGCTTGCAGCCACTTTTGGCTATGTCAGCTTTTAGGAGAGCAGCTGAGGAATCATCCCAGTGCTGTGGTGGGGTAATTGGAGAGACTGACTGAGTGTGAAGCTTAAGTAACTCACGTATGAAACACTCTCTGCATAGCTGACACCTTCTCAGAGCTGTGATATGATCACTTCAGCCTTGGGACTGTGCAAGGAAAACAGCTGATCTGTATTTTCTTGGTGGCTCTTTGACACACTCTTGGGACAAGTGCAGGACCTGGCTGCTTCCTTTTGGTATTCCTGTCCTGTATGCTCCACAGATTCAAGACAAGGCATGAAAATGGGACATCTTCCCCTCTTGCCTGCACATCTCTTTTCCAGCAGGATGCTGACCAAATGTTCTTCATTCTAAAACACAGAGGGCTGCATGAGATGGTGAACACCAGGGCTGGGGACATCAGGAGAGCTTGGGCTGTCCAGAAAATAACCTCCCTGAGAGGAGCATACTTCCATCAGTAACTCCTGTGCTCTGAGTCTAAAGAAAACATGTGCTTCTCTTTCTCTCTCTATCNAAAAAAAAAAAAAAAAAAGTAATTGTTAATAGTTTAAAACAAGTTTTAAGCCAAAACTTTTAAGAGCTGCAAACAGACTTACTGGCAGATTTTCAGATCTCTCAAGGCAATAGAAAGCAGCTGATGCATGTTTTGCAATCTATTTGCAGACTGCCAGAACTTATGACTCAATTAATAAAACAAATGTGCCTATCAACTACAGCATAACTCTCTTGACCTTAATGAAGTCCTAAATCTTTAGCAAATTTGTTTCAAGCTTTCAAATGTACACACAGCTAATACCTGCACTTGTTGCCTGATGGTTTAGTGCCTTGCCATGCTGCTGCTGTAGCCCTTGCTGAACTCCTGGCCCTTGTCTGCACACACCCTTTCCAGGTGACTGGAAAACCTCATCAGACAGAGGGTTACATTTCTGTTCCCTGATCCTTGATATAACTTCTGTCTGACTAATTGACCCCAGGACAGGGCAAGCTCTCCCACTCCTCCCACAGCAGAACTGCTGGTGGCACAGAGGCTTTGCCATCTCCGTGGTGCCCAGTGTGCAGGAGCTGCCCAAGGAGCAGATTCCATTTCCATTTCCTCCCCAAGGAGCAGAATGAGTGCAGATCCCATCCCCTGTCCTGTGCAGGCTGGCAGGAGATGTCTGGCACTCTTTTAAGGACTGTGTGCTTCATGCCCAGCTTTGCACAGTTTTCTGGAGCAGAGTGACCACAATGTTCTAAGTCACTGTGAGACTATTCCCTGTCAGCTGTGATGTTTATGTGTTTGAAGCCCAGTCTCCAAACTATTCTTTGGGTAGTGGAGAGATGGGATCTAACCACAGAGCTAGACCAATGCTGGATTGTGTCTCTGTACAGAGACAGATGTAGATCTTGATCTGAGCATTGCAGGCATTCAGGAATGGTTTGTTGACATTTTGAAAAGGTCCAGAAATTGACTAAAAAAAGGTGGTGGTTGGAACATCTCCAAGGTTTGGAGTAATCAATGAGTTCTTGTTACTTTCTAAGATAGGATTAAAGATTGAGAGGAAGGTAGAGCTCTTGTGAGGTGTCCTGTCAGCTTCCTTTGCTCTTTAAAACCCTATTTTAGCTGTGAGTGGCAGAGTAAGAAATGAGGAACATCACTGATGCTCTCTGCTGTGCCACCCACATCCTGAGGCCGTGTCAGTGCCAGGTGCTGAGGAGGAGAGCTTGGTGGAGCTGCTCCTGGAGATCCAGACAAACTTGGAGCAGGAGAGGTTCGTGCAGCAGCTCCCTGGGGACGCTGCTGCCAGTGCTCAGGGCAGCAGAGGACGTCTGAAGGGGAGCTTGGGTGTGCTTGCTGCACAGCCCTGCACGGGAGGGTTTGTGTGAACTTCTGGAAGACAGCTTAATAACTGAGTAGTCAACATCAACGCAGACTATTAGACTCTGAATTGTAGAGTATCCGTTCTCTCAAGGACATTAATAAAGGGAAAGGCATTGCTTCCCAGGAGAGCTGAGCAGGCTGGCACAGAAAATTGAGTGTAACAACACTGCTGTCTGCACTTTCCTTTGTCTTTCTGCTCATGGCAAGTGCTCTCCTCACAAATCTTTCACTGTAACTTTTAGGCAAATGCATTAAATGGCTCAGCTTGTAGGGGATACTCACAGCCCTGGCAATGTCAGTACAGTCAGGTAACTCACTGAGCTTAGTATATGTATAAATAGTTTTCTTGTTTAACCTCTTGGACTGCTTGAAACTACTTTTAGAAAATGATTTAGCTTTGTTTTCAGATCATAAGAACATTTTAATTGTCTATTAGAGGGTGAGGAAGGTGATTTAAGGATTGAAGGGGGAACCTAAATGAGTTTTGATACTGTGACTGAGTTGTTTAATTGTTTTGATTTAAATCTCATTCTTACCTTAATTTTCTGCATGGATTGAGTTGAGAGTACAGCTCTCCTAGGTTTAAGCAGACCTGGGGAGGATGGGTGAGTTTCACTCAGGTTTAGTGTTCCAGGCTTGCTGAAACCAGCATCTTGCAATGTCCTTCCCTGCTTTTGTTAAGAAAGAAGAGGCTGGACAGTTTCCTATGGAAATCCTTTTGCATTCTTCTGGATGATGACAGTTTCAGCCAGGAGACTTTTGTGCCCTGGGCAAGGACTCATCAGGCAGAAGAGACTTTTCTCCCTTGGTTATCACTCACTCCCTTTGGCCAAAGGGGTCAGCCCCAGCTCAGTGTGGGGCTGGGTAGGGGCCAGGGAGGGGTGACAAACCCCACAAATATCCCCCCTCTGCAGGGGACTTCTCTGGGGTATCCCAGGGCAAGAGGGGAAAGGCACTGAGGGGCAGATCCACTCCTCATCCTCCTCACCTCAGCATCCAGGGGTGTAACAGGTTCTGGTGGAGACACAGAGCTGTCCCAGCACCTCACCAGGGACCCCTGTGAGTTTGTCTTTGGCTGTGCAGGATCTTTTTCATGTCACTGTTGCATCCTAAATTATAAAAACAGCACAAGCTGCAGTGATGGCTCAGCACCCCCTAAGGCCGGGAAATAGGTGGCCTATTCAGTCTGTAGAATTTGCTTATTTCTGAGCAAAGTGGGGAAAGTGGAAAACTCTTAATTTTCAGAACCATCGAATTTTATGGAATCATCATCATCATCATCATCATTATTATTATTATTATCATCATTATTATTATTTTACTGTAAGAAGAGTCTGATTTGAGACAGGAAGAGAGGATTGTTTAGGAGGCAAAACAAGGAGATGAACTTACTCTTTTACATATTTTTTTCTAGGAACATGAGAGCTGTGGTTATCCAGTACCTATGTGTGACCATACCATAGTTCAGAACTGACAGGACTCACTGTTTGTACAAACCTCACTCCTTCTCTCTCCTCTTCCTCAGTATATTTTGAATGAGAGAACCAAACTCACATGCATTTTAATGAGACTGGAGTAATTTCCAAGACACCACATTTTTATATGTCTTCATAAAAAAAAAAAAAGTGACATACCGTATAATTTGATTTGATTCTATATTTATGATGATGTATATTACTTTTTGAAATGCAATAATAAATAGAAAGTTGAGGCAAAGTTAATTTCTGTGAATGTTGGGAACACCGTTTCCCCCGTGTCTCGCTGGTTCCTCCCGGGCAAGGAGGGACATGAGGGGACACAAAGGGACACAAAGGGACACAAAGGGACATAAAGGGACACAAAGGGACACAAAGGGACACAAAGGAACACAAAGGGACACAAAGGGACATAAAGGGACACAAAGGGACAGGCAGGTGGCAGGGGAGGTGGCTCGAGCAGTGCCACCCTCTTGTGTGTCCCCCTGTCCCCTCCCCTGCAGGGACAGCCCTGCCACACCTGCCCTTCCCTGGGCACCACCTCTGCCTTCAGTTTGGTTTGGGTTTGTGGGGGGTTTGTTTGGGGTTGTTTGGGGTTGTTTGTTTGTTTGTTTGGGTTTTTATTTGTTTTACTTTTAAGGCAGAAGTGGCCAAGCAGGATCCTGAATGCTGTTGTGAGGTGTTACACAGTTCAGCTTATCCCAGTCCCAGATCATTCTTGCTCAGCCCTGAAATGGGAACAATAACCATTATCTTTTCTCTTTTAGCTCCTCAGCAGCTTTGACTATAAGCCCTTTGGATCTCATAAATAGATGTACACTACCAAGCACAGTGCCTGGCAATTCCAGCTGGGGGCTCCTAACAGTCTGCTAATTAAAATACAAACATTGTAGTGCAGTAGATTGATTGTATTGTCCTAAGCAGTTAAAACCTTGAGATAGCTTAGAGGGCTGAAGTATA
>WEIU01001652.1:10872-30001 GCA_013389925.1 Aegithalos caudatus | reverse complement strand
AAGTATAAAATAAAATCACTGCTTTTCAGATACAGTAATGCCAATTAGTCCTGCCTGTTGTAACCTTCTATAGGTGTCTGCCCAGAAACTCCCTCAGCAAATCACTGCTTCATTTTTACAAGTTATGCTTTCCAGTGATCCTGAACTCTTCTTGAAAGCAGATTTCCAATAATTTATCTTTTGTAATAATAATCAGATTTGTAATAATTAACATTAGTCTGTGGTGCTGTTAATTATAACTTTAAAATAGTATATCACAAACTAAACAACTACTTTAAAAATTCCTGTAACTTTGTATTTAAAACAGAAAAAAGTCCCCTGAACNGTCTTCCACTATCTTTTTATATATGTATTTTGCATTTGCTTTTATTGTGAATCTTTTGACTCAGCAGCTTAGTCAAAAATAATTTTTAACTGACAATAATTTTAAGCTGACAATAGTAAGGAAATTCAGACATGAGCAGGGAAATGTTCCATATGTTCTCCAATACCTAGGCACAACTGGGTGCCTCTTTAATGATGAGCTGAATGCTCCCTGTTGTGCCTAGGTACTGCAGAACATATGGCATGTTTTCCCCCTTAACTGTGAATTTCCTTGCTTTTGTCAGTAGGTGTCTTAACTCTGCTGTGTTTTAATATAGTGTTTGTGCCTCTGAGCACAGGCCAAATTTGATCTTAGGCAAATAGGAGGGTGGAGACAGCTGTTGATTATCCCATATTCTTCTTGAAACTATATTTCAATACATCATCTATATAAACACACCTTGTAATTGTTAATCAGGACCCTCAAAGTTTAAAAACCATTCCACTGTGCTCCAAACTTAGCATGGATGATAAATGACTGTTTAGTTGCCAATATAGCACAATATTTCAATTTCCTGCCTTGACAGAGGTATTTCAAAGGTTGAATGGAGTTCATACTCACAGTATGTGTTGCCTAGAACTCTATGATCTCTTGCTGGCAAACTTTAACCAAAACCTTTTCAATTAACTGAACACATTCCTCATGGAAGTCAGCCAACCCAAAGCTGGACAAACAGAATCTCAGTGATACTTTGCAATTACCTTTCCCTACTCCTGGCTGTGGATAAGCAGAGTGAGTTTATTAGTTGGTAGTAAGTGATGTGATTGATAAAAAGATTAATGTAACATTGAACTAAATTTTGCTCTGACAGTTACATAATTCCAGTGTAGTTTCCTTTAGTTCTGCTGGAACCCTCATTTCCATGGCGTAAACATGAGTAAAGTTTATCCTACAGTCAGCAGAGCAGAAATCCCTGTGACAAAAGCACAGGCTGCTGAGGAGTGAGCTTATCCACCTGGATCAGTCTGAGGCTTGGTTCTGTGCTCTTTGGTGATGCCCTGGGGATCAGGGTTGGTGGCTGTGCTGTCAACTGCTGGAACTGTAAAGTGAAGGGACCTGGGAATACCCAGGAAAAACTTCTTAGGAAAAGCTGGGAGAAAAGCCCTCCCACAGCTTTTTGGGTAAAAGACACTGCCTGTGCCACTGGAATTCCCCAAGAATAGTCTTGGAGGAGTATTCTGCATGAACACACTGTACCCTTGTGTAGCACATCTGCTTGTGACCCCTCCTGGGGACAAGTGGCCAGGCTGGAGGGACCTTTTGTCTGAGCTGGTGCATTCCTGTGCTCAACATGTGCTGCTGTGGTAGCCATGAATATTTGTAACAGACAGCTTGTTCTAGCCACACAGACAGACCTCAAATATTCTTTGTGTAAGGCCTTACTAAACTCGTTTGCTTTGATATGAAAATGTCAGCCCGAGCAGCTCCTTATTCAGACAGTACCAGTGTCTGAATATTTGTCAGTGGGAGACAACATGAGGGGATATGAAATTGCATGCACTGCTAGAGGACATGCCTTGTCTCTCAGATAAACTGTTTATTGTTTTTGCCCTCCTTTAGTGTCAAACCCTGACCTACCCCAGGTTATGAGCTCAGAGTCAGGACCTCTTCTGCCTGGAGCTGGACAGGTAACCTGCAGCTCTCTCTAGAGGGTTACCAGGCTGTCAGGTTTGTTGTCCTCAACACCAGCTGGTCCCTCTGCCTTTGTACTAAGGCACTTTGTCATTATCCATGAATGTTCCTTGTCCTTGTGTCCACATGCTTGTACAAGGGTAGAAATGGTTTTCATGAAAAGCCACCATTTGGACCATGAGACAGCAACTGCTTAAATGTGTGTATTAACAACACCAACCCCTGGTGTAATTATCCCCATCCCAGCTGATTAACTCTGTCCTGACTGGCAGCTCAAAGGGAACGTTCTCCAGCTGCATAGCATCCAATTCCACAGTACTGGAGGGGGCTACTTTACATCTCCTTCCCACTTTCTCTATATTCCAGTTTCATTCTCTGTCTTGGCACCTCTGGCTTCTGGTTTATCCCACCCAAGCACAGGGATTCTCCTGCATCCCTGGCTGGAGGATGTCACCTGTGCTGGTTGTCCAGGACTTGGAATGCTGCAGTGTGAGCTGCCATCGTCTCCCTGCCACAGGCACCATGGGGCTCCCTCAGCTCGTGGCCACTTTGTCCTCTGCTCCCTCCTTTTTTTGTTTCTTTGGGGCCATGTGCCTTTTGAACAGCAGACACCACCACAGAATTTGCCATGTGCTGCAGCTGGACACACCATGAGTCAGTCCTTTAGTATGTGTAGAGATCAATATTTGACCACAAACACCCCCACGCCCCAAATGGCCCTTGTGTTGCCTATGGAAAGATAATTTGCCTCTTTCAGCTGGAGTCTGTATAAGGCACTCTAATGAGCTATGGCCACCTCCAATTTTGTGACTGGGTCACCAAATATATTGCATAAAAGATAAACATATTGCATTTTTATAGTAGCCCCACCATTTCAGTTTTCTTTTAAAGAACCTTCTTGTGTAGCTCAACAAGAGAGGAGAAAAGAGAAATATTTGCTTGTTGCTTTGCAACAGTGCAGCTGGCTCCCAAAGCACTGAGCTGTGTCTTTAAGGCAGTACAGACCCAGTAATCTAGTAAATACTGTGCTCTCCTGTTGAATAATGCAATGGATAATTACTTAAAAGACCACACAAATGACTAAAGCTCAAACGAGTGTGTTCTGTGCTGCAGGTTGGGTGCAGCTGGGGACAGGGCGCCGTGCTGGAGCCCAGCTCAATTAAAGTGAGGAAGGCTCTGCCCCTGCTGGCTCCTTGGGAAGTGATGCCTCATCCTGCCGTGGTCTGGAGGGGTCACCAGGCACCCCCGCAGATCGCAGGGCTCCCCGTGTTTTCAGAGGTCACTCTGGTTTGCATAAGGCATCAAAAGCCTTTTGATGCAGCAGGTAAGAGACACAAAGAGTGTCTCAGTGCAGGAATTTCTCAGTTTTCCATACGGGCTCACTGTAAAATCATACTTTGTGATTAGTGCCCAGCTACACCACACTAGGGAGCAGTTTCCTGTTCCAGCTGGCTCCAGAGATCTCTTGGGTTCTAATTCACTTATTTTTTCCACTCCTTTATTTTTTAACTCTCCTGTTTGTCCTAAACTCCACCACCCTGGGCAGTTTGTATCACAGTGGCTTACATGCTGATGAAAAATAACTAATTTTTCTTTGCAATCACCTTATTCACTGTTATTATGCATTGAGGTGTCCTGGAAATCCATTTTTCCAGTTACTAATTTTTACTTCCATTTATTATTTTCTCCTTCCTCACACACACCCCCCCCCTCCCCTCAGCCCAGACCATTTCTCAATCACCACAATTTTGAACTATGTTTTCATGATCAGGAGAACCTTCCACATGTTGTGCTCCTTCCCTTCAGATAGGTTTTCAGTTCTTTTTGAATTTTACCTGTTTGGCTTAAATAACCCCTTGAACCTTGCTGTTTTCCCATGCTAATTTTATTTTTCTTGCCTTCCGTGTTTCTTTGAAAAGCTGCACATTCCTTCTGGGACTCTATTATGGCTGCTTAAGTAGCCTCCATGCTGAGTTGAAGGATTTTAATTTCCTCACTTCTGACTTCAGGGCCTTTTTGACTGGCTTCCTCATTTTTTTTTTTTTTTTAAATCCCCTTTCTAAAGCTTAATGTCACAGTGCTAGGTTTTGTTGCATTCCCTCCCACAAGGACACTGAACTTAATTACACTATGCCCCTTTGTACTTAGTGATTCAGCTAGAGTGAGTTCTCCAACTCTGCGTGTCATTTTCACCGCTGAAGGGGCACTTCGTTGGTATTTTTTTAAGTAAGAAAGGTAACTTTCAACAGTTATTTTGATTTATAATCCAAATGGAGCAGTTCCACAAAGAGCTCTACAGCCCAAAGAATGTTGCCCTCATCCAGGGCACTTCTCTAACATTACATTTCCTCGTTGTGGGCAGGTTAAGGAGAGCTGATTCTGCAGGTGGAGTTTGGGGACTTGGTTTGGTGGAGAAGACTGAGGAGTGGCATCCCTGGGTACAGTGCCCATGGAGAAGACTGTGTCTTTGCCAGTTCTGTATCTCTGTTTAGAGCTGGTACAGCTCCTTTCCCTGGCTGTGCACCCACCTGGAGCTGGGACACCTCTGTCCTGTGGGACCACTGGAGTTTAAAGCCACCCATGACTGGCAGGACCAGTCTGGCATGGTGGGAACGCCTGCCCTGTCACAGTGTGGGTGTGAGCCCTCAGTCCCACCCTGCTGCCCCTGCCACCCTCACCTCTGCGAGTCCCTGTGACAGGACCAGAGCTGGGCAGGGGGCAAGGGTCCCTAAGGACTCAGCCTGCACATCTCAGAGGCATGGAAAAATCCCTTATTGCTGGGAGGACTGGAACACGACTCACCTGCTCCTGTTCTCCCACCCTGTTTCACCAGCGTGTCTCACTGAGGCCTCTCCACTGCTGTTCAAGCTTTTATATTTTATCTGCCCTTCCCCCTGCACCCCCAGCAAAATTTGGGATGCCCAATATCCCCTGGAGTTCAGCTAAGTGGCAGTGCAAGGAAGAGTGATTGCTGGCACTTGTGTGACCACTGCTCTGTTTTATTGACCACCTTTTGTGATGCTGAGCTGTGTCCCTGGATGTCCCCATGGAGGGATGAGGGATGCCTGCCTGTGCAGGGCTCAACTGGAATTTTTCCTTCTCCTTCACAATCAGAGATCTTGTTACTGACACATAGCTGACAGCATGCCTCTCTCTGCCTGGTATGCTTAGTTTCCCCCTGTTTCCTAGTTTAAATAACACCCTTGTGCCTTGTCAGGTTTTTTAAGTGTTGTGATCTGATTTTGCCTCCTCTGTGGAGTACCCATCCTCTACATGTGTCATCCTCTACTTTCCCAGACAAGGAAGAGGTGGATTTTGGACTGTGGTCACACAGTTTTCACCACCTTCTCTGCACCCAGAGCAGAGACACCTTGGCCACTGTCATGGGCATAAGTTTGCTTTCTTTTTCTTCAGGGCAAGGAACTGGCATGGCTCTTTCTGAATAAAAGTGCAGCAACCATTCCTGATGATGTTTCATGGTGAAGTGTAGGAGGAAGCACTTTCTGTTTCTTTATGATAAACATGGAATTTGTTTGGATCCCCACATTAGCTCATCACAGTGGCTTCTCCAGTGTGCTGGAATTCTCCTTGGTGTGTGAAGAAGATTGGAGTCTGTCTTACCTGCTTGCAGCTGAGCACCTTGGAAAGGATTCGCAGCTAAACCTCACCGTGAGGGAATTGCAGATAGAGAATTTGGATAATTTGGGGTTTTTTGGGAACATTCCTGAGGACAGTTGGCCATCCATTTGATTGCAAACCACTGAGATCCCATTCTTGGTCTAAGCTAGACTGGAAAAAATAATATGCCTGTTTCATAACAAAGCTCCAATTAATTTAATGGAAATTTTGTGCTTATTCAGGTTGGAAATCGTATGGAGTTGTCGTATACATCAGACAGAGGAAGGAAAGCCAGCACCAGAAATTTTGGTATAAACAAACTTGGAGGTCCCCCCACAGGTACTTTGGAAGCAATCTCAGGGTGCTGAAATACTTCTCTACAACAATGTTTTACAAATGATAATTAGCATGAAGGAAATTACTCTAGCATGTCTTCATGACATTTTTAAGATTTTCTGTCTGGGATGTGAAATATGGTCAAAGTAGCCAGCTTGTAATTTCATCTTCATCTCACAGAATCTGCTGCCAAAGAGATAATTTTTCTAGAATTTCAAGTGGGAAAATGCAAATTTAAAGCATTAATAGTATGAATAAAAAGTTTTGTATGTGAATTTTGAAAAAAAACCCATTATTTTGGTAATGCCTTACGTTTGTAAGGTAATTATTGTAATAATTCGATATGTAGAAGTGAAAAAGGTTTAAAACTGGAAGACAAATGTTGCTTAAAATCACATTCTGCCCCATTTTCATGCCAAAACTGTCTTCCCAAATTTTCAAGATAATTACAAATGCTTCCAAAATAGTTCAACACATGAGACATTGCTTGCTTTTGGAAGGGGGAAAAAAAATGCTCTTAGCAGAAGCAAACGTTTATTTAATTAGCCACAGTGTAAAGGTTTCTTGTATTCCTTTGCAGTTCCAGGGCGGTGGGAGACTGTGGAGTACCTGAAGGGTAACTCCTACTGGGACTAATTCAGTCCAGACTGCTCCAAGTATGTTCATTAAGCTCTGGCTGGGTTTCACACAGGTGGGGAAGGTTAGAAAGCAGCAGATAGAGAATGGTCCTGATTGTGTTAAGCATAAAACACCATCTGTTTCACAAGTGGGAAGGGAACTAAACCGGCAGGTCCTGAGGAGTACTATCCCGCTGCTGGAAGTCAGCTCTCCTCTTTATTTATTTTTTATTTTCTTGCTACGTTTTCAAGCTTCAGTGTAAAGCAGCTAGGATGTAGAAACCCCAAGCTCATAAATCAGGGGGCTGCTGAAAAGATGTCAAGGTTTAAACTGCCATGGGGGCTTTCAGACTTGTAATACATCAGGAAAAGAGGGAATTTTAAATAATTATTATGGTTGGCAAGAGAGAGGGAGAGAATAGAACAGCGTTTAATTCTAAAGTTTTAAAATAGAGCTAAATAGGCTTGAAAGTCAAGTGGTGTCACAGTTAAAATGCTCTGCATCAACTACTGCTTTCTCTTCACTTTTGAAGAACTGACAGTAAGGGGGCAGAGTGTGTTGGAATGGAACAGTATCCATGTCAACATATGGAGTACTCCATTGCTGAGTTAGAAAATCTTTTGAGGGTTGCTAGTTAAGAAGAAACATTACAAGCAGATGTAAGTGGCTGAATGCAGATGTGTCTGAGGGCTACAGAGCTTTGTGGGCACTGTGGGCCTTGACAGTGGCCATGTGGGGAAAGAAGAGATTTTCCTCCGTGCTCTGCCTGTAGCAAATTCTGCTTGGAAAAGCCATGGGTGGGAGCTGGTGGCTGCAGGGCTGCAAACATCTGGTGCCTTGGAACATGGGAATGCAAGACCAAGATTTCTGCAGGTCCTGCAGGTGATGGTGCCTCACCCCTTCAGAAATCACCTGTCCGTGGGAAGGGCTTCACTGTGAATCCAGGGCCTCAGCCTGTAAATCCCATTTTTTGTAATCTTGGTTTATTGTGTATAATCCCCAAAATCTGCATTAGTGGGACTAAGAGTGCAAGGAGTCAAGTAAACTGTAAATCTCAACTGTCACAAATGTATCAAAACTTCAGTGGTATTTGATATTTTTGTTGAAATCTCAGGTCCTGAAATCACACAGAACTGGAAATTCCCCTTTTTCTATTTTGGCCTCTCTCTCGCTCCCCCTTTATCCTTTTTATTTTGTTTTTTGTGTTTTTAATATAGTTCCATTACTTGAACAGGACTAATTTCCTGACCCATTAGACCAATAATGGTTTTGCCATTCTCTAGCTGTTAAATGCTGACCTAGCCTTGACTTGCGCCAACAAATTGTTCACATTAGAAACAGGATTTTGGGATGTGAGCCAAAGCTTTTACAGGAGAGAGCAGAGATGAGTGTGGGCCCACCAGAGAATGGTGGAGGTGGAAACAATTGACACTGAGGCTGGCCTGAGTCCCTCTGACACAGGGGTGATGCAGTGTGCCAGAGAAAATCCTGTAACAAATCTTGGTTGCTCCATCTTCACTTCCCTGAGGAGAAGCATCACGGACATTCAGTTCATAACCTTTTGCAAAAGCCTGTGCCCACCTTTCAGTATTTGTTTTGCCACACCAGCAGATTCAAAGGCTTGGGGTTTTTTATGTTTAGAATAGAATTTTTTAGACAGCTCAGTTCCCATCCAGTGCAGACCCTGAGATTAGCTCAGATGGCAAGAACACAGTGCTAAAAACCACCAGGGTGGCAGGTCTGATTTCCATATGGGTCATTCACTCCAGAGTTGGACTTGAGTTTTTTTGTGGGTCCCTTCCAACTGAGAATATTCTGTTATAAGAATCTGTGGTAAGGTGACCCCAGAGATGCTTTTAATGGTGTCAGCCTACCTGGAATACGATTTTTAGTTGGCTCTCTTTAAAACAACCACTTCTATTACTGTTTTAGAACTCAGTATTTTTTGGTTTACAGAACATTTTGACCACATGTGATTGCCTTCACTGGTTTGCACCCAGACATCCTTTGCCATTTAAAAGGATCTGTGCAGGTACTCCCAAAGCAGGACACTAAGGTAAGATTGTGTATCCTTCTCTGTGGGGTGGATGTCTGCTCAGGGTGACTGAAGATGAACCTGCTGAGGGCAGGACTGCCCAGGTAGGACCTGTCAGGGGTGTTTGGTTTGGGTTGTTTCTGTGCAGCAGTGACGAGGTGAAGGAATGAGAGCGCTCAGCAGCTCAGCGGCCACTGAAAAAGGTTCCCAGAGAGGAGGTCTGCACTTACTTTTACAAAAACTCCCATCTTATACTTGGTTGAAACCAAGGTCCACCTCCTCCTCCTGCCTGTCCTGGGTGCTTTTATCTAGGGTTAACAGCTCGTGAGGCTGGACTGGGAGCTGCTGGTGCTTCTGGACCTCCCAACCTTCCTGTTCAGCATTATTAACACTCCTCATCACCTCCTGTTTTCCAGCCTGAATCCTTGGGAGCAGAGGTGAATAAAACCCCTCAGTGTCCTCGCTGCAGTGACAGAAAGCTTTGGTGACACCTGAGGTGCAGTCAGGCATCACCTTTTAGAGAACCCTCCTGTCTCCAGTGCCCTTTGCTGTGGCAGCGCTCAGCTGTGCCCGGGGTTGTGGGGCTGAAGGGGGCCGGCCCCAGGCTGTTGGCATAGAAACACGGCTGGAAAAAGGTCAGCCTCTCTAAAAACCCTGGGCTGTGCCACAGAAAGCTCCAGTCAGTTCTGCAGCAGCTTTATCTTGTAAAACTCCCATTCCACCTCGCAGTCGAGCGAGCGTTTTGTGACCTCCAGAGTTTCTCACAGAAAGTACAAGACATTCAGTTCCTTACCGGCTGTCAGGAATTTTAGCAAACAATAATTAGCAGCACTTAAAAGATACTCCGTAGGCTGAAACACTAAGTCGGTGGGTACATAACAACCAGCCGTGGAGCACATGTGTGTGTAACAGTATCAATATTGAAAGCCCCTACTGTGATGAGCCATAGCAAAGCATTTTTACTCGACATACTTTTGGGATCGCTAATGATTAATTAGTGTGTATCATAATGCAAAGCAAATGTCACCTCTGCTACCTGGGGCTGCTGTCATTTGCGAGGGGAGCTGTTGGCAGCTGAGCGGTGCAAACAGCATCTCGTCCTGCCATCTCGTGGGCACCGCATCCCCCGGGGAAGGAGGGAAAAAACATTCCAC
The DNA here is from genome assembly GCA_013389925.1 of Aegithalos caudatus. Classification (NCBI taxonomy): domain Eukaryota; kingdom Metazoa; phylum Chordata; class Aves; order Passeriformes; family Aegithalidae; genus Aegithalos; species Aegithalos caudatus. Next base: position 20,244 of record WEIU01001652.1, on the reverse strand, counting down.
AATTCCTGTTTCGTCCTCCCTCCCTCTCCCGAGGGCAGCCGCCGGGAAGGGAAGGACCTCAGAGGGCTGCTAACAGCCAGGCAGGGATTTCTGGCACCGCGCGGCAGAGCTGTGTAAATAGCGAGCCAGGATTAGGTGCCTAAGAACATATTAGTGCTGATGATTTCTCCCTTAACCGGCCTCATTATTTGAAGGTGTTGCACTTGAAGCAGTTTGCGAGACAGCCACGGAGCAAAGGGGGTTTGCCTTTAATTGGGGTAATCCACGAATTTTCTCTCTGTGTATGGAAACCACATTGCACTTACTCTTGTGTTAATTCACACATAATTTTATCCCATCCCACTCTTTTTTTTTCGTTCCTCAAGAGCTGCTAGTTTTCAGCATAAACTGTATTATTTTATAAGTATTTGTTGCTCATTTTTAAAAATAGGTCTCTGGGAAATTGCTACTAACCAAGAGGAAACGCTACAGATTTAGTCTCACAGTAAGGTCTAGAAAAGGAGATTTTTCTGTTGCAATGAGAGAGTGACAAGGTATATCTCTTTGCAGGCTCAGCCTAAAAGTGTTGGTTTGCTGATTTTTACAAAAGCCAACTGAACTACTAAACATTTTCTATTGATCACCATTTAATGGCAGAACCGATGATTGCAACTAACGCATTTATCTTCTAAAACTGCAGCATGAAATTTTGTAATNCAAAAGAAAACAAACCAATATGACATTACAGCTGTGGATCCCTAAATGCGGTAATCAGATATCACTTATCTGGATGATTTGTGTGAACTCAATACAGTTGCAGTTCAATTTGAAAAGGGGAAGATTTGTTTGATTTATCACATTTTTTGTGCGTGCAAGTTGAAAAGCGTGCTTGATTTCCGCTATAAATCGTATCCATGCCTCATCACTCCATATTTTTAGAGGTATGCTGACATCCTAAGCACAGTAGGATCTATACTTGGCATTTTAAAGGGGCTTTTATAATTTATGTGGATGTTTGATACAACATATTTTTTCAATCTGTTGTGTGGGAGGGTCATGAATTTGAGCTTTCATTTCCCATACATTCTAGGAACAGCTAATTTTAAACTATGTAGCTTGTATATATTTTCCTCTTCTCTGCCAAAAACATATAATGGTAACTTACTGTGTAATTGATAAATTTCTTATGTAAATAATAGTAGCTGTAGTGGACAGAATTGTCAGACTTTCATCTAACTAATTGTCAGCATGGGTTTGATTAGTTTTGATCTTTTGCTACTTATTGTAGCAGATTAAAAAACTTACAATTCATCTTGCTATTTTTTAGCAAATAAAATTCATGGAAATATTTTATTACGTGTCAGACAATACCGTGGTTGTCTGGTAAATAAATAATACTTAAAATGACAGTCTTGTTACTGAGAGATACACAGAGAACAGCAAGGGGATGGGAATTGATACAGCCAAATTGTAACCCTTTCTTCTCTGATAATCCTGACCATAAACAGTGAAATTTTACTTAAATATCTATTTAAATTTATTAATATGTCCAGAATGAAAAGCAACTACTGAAACATGCCTCAATTTCTGTGGTTTTTTAACTATTTTATGTCCTTTTGTTCAAAAATCTGTTTGTGTTCTGCTTTTATCTTCTTATTTCAGCAAGAATTTGGCAATCTGGAAACTGCAAAGTCCAAGGGATACTTCCTTTTCCATCATGTCTCTTAATCCCTTTATGGAAGGAGAATGTGTCTTGTCTAATGTGTTGTTTCACAGGGTAGATTCTTTTCTTCGTAAAATATCTGAGATTTCTCTTACACTAGAATCTCTCAGAAAGAATGCAAAGGAAAGCTCAGAGAATTCCATAACAGTTACGGACCTTGTGGTTACTCTAACTCTACACTTTTGGCTCTGTTTGCCTTGGAATTGAGAAGGTTTTCAGGGTGAGTTAGGGGGGTTCAGCAGTACTTTTGGAATCACAGCACCAGGATATGAAACCTCCCCTGGTTCCCCCCTGGATGGGCCAGGACAGTGCTGGGAGTGCCTTTTGTCCCTGGCACGGGATGTGCAGCTGGGCTGGGCAGGTCCCTGTGCCCGGGGCAGACCCTGGCACAGGGAGCTCCTGTGGGGCAGCACGGCCTCCAGCTGGACACACATCCCCTGGGAATGTGGGCAGGGGTCAGGGCTGGCTGCAGGGAGGGCGCAGCAGTCAGGATGGGGCAGGGACAGCGCCGTGGTTCTGCCCCTGGAGCCGCTGCTCCCCTGCTGCCCCTGTGCCCCCCCAGGCCTGCAGCGCTGCCCTGTGTCTGCTGGGAGCACACTGCTTACACGTGCACAGCCTCTGGTACGATCTGTTCAGCACTATTCTGCATATTCTATTAATATTTAAGGTGTAATTACATTATTAATGCATTACATAAAGAGAGTGCAGCGTTAGCTTGTGTTACCTGGATGTATTCTGCTCCTGAGCACTCACTCAATCTTCCCTGGACCTGCCACATTCTGAACATGCAGGAACACAGATTTCTCTGTCCAAAGGCCAGCCTTACAGACACTGTGCCTGTCTAATAAAGTGCATTCTCTGATTTTGTGAAGACACCAACACAAGGCTGAGTGCTGAGTTTCATACACTGCTAAAATTGCCTTGCCTATTATAAAGATAAAAATATCTTTTTGTTCAAATGTTCTGCTTGCTTCTTTACAAATGAAGGAGTTAAATACTGAAAGGCAGGTGGATGCTGTAACTACTTTAGAAAAAGATGAATAGGGCTGATGGCTAAAGCTACAGGGAATCTATTGAAGGTCCAGATGCAGACATGGCTTTTACTCTACACACAGTTCAAAGTGGGGTGAAGCTGCCTGGTTAATTGGCTATGAAATAACTAACCTCTGGGAGAAAATTGCCCTTGTAGTTAATTGCTTGTGTTCAGAGTAACATGTAGCCACCTGGCTGATTAGTGCCCTCACCTATATTTACACTCACCCGCGTTTAAATGCAGGCAGTATTGTCAGGCTGGCTGTGTGCATTCATCTAGTGGCCCTCATGGATTAAAGAAAATATGACCATCAAGGTCAGTTTTGCTTTTCATTCTTCTTTTATCTCCATCTGAATCCCCCATTTCTCACATAAGAAGAGCAAATTCAATCCTAAAGTAAATCCACAGGCTTTAGCAGAACAGCAGTGGAATGAATTTTGCCCCAGTTGTTTAGTTTGGTCATATTACAGAATCTTCAGGGCTGGAGTGGGGAAGTAAAATCTGACAGCCTAATGGAAGCCAGAAGGCAAGGCTGGTGAACGGGGGGAAGGAAAGCAAAGTGTTGAAATAGAGACAGTAAGTTGTGGTGTCTTTGTGATGGAAAAATCTGTGGGAATAGGTAGGACAAACACCACTCAAAGAAGATATGAAGCTTTTCTGAGGGGGAGAGATGGAGAGAGGGACATGATGAACAAGTTCCACGTAGAATTCTGTGTTTTGAACTGGTTTTGTGCTCTTCTGCCTGCTTGTGTTTGGCAGTGGTCCTGGGGGCTGAGCAGTGTGTCCCCTGGGACCTGGGGCTCTCTGAGCCAGCTGTGCTGGGCCCTCGGTGTCACTGCCTTGGCAGCTGGCTGGTCAGCATCCCTGGACACTGCTTCTGTGCTGGGGAGGTGCTCAGTGTGCAGGAAGGTGTGGGGAGACAGAGATGGTGCTGGAGAGAGCCCTGGATCCATTGGAGCTGTGTTCATTATCCAGGAGTGGGAACAGCCCTGCCCTCCCAGCTGTGGGTGTGAGAGAGAGGGAGTGAGCTGGGAGAGAGGGAGCTGGAGCTGCTGGTCCTGCTGGGAGGGACAGGAGGGGGGACAGGGACAGAGAGGGACAGACAGACAGGGACAGACAGACAGGGACAGATGGGACAGGGACAGACAGACAGGGACAGACAGACAGGGACAGACAGACAGGGACAGATGGGACAGGGACAGACAGACAGGGACAGACAGGGAGAGATGGGACAGGGAGGGACAGACAGGGACAGACAGACAGGGAGGGACAGACAGGGTTGGTGGCTGTGCAGGACAGACAGACAGACAGGGTTAGATGTGCAGGACAGACAGACAGGGTTGGTGGCTGTGCAGGACAGACAGACAGGGTTAGATGTGCAGGACAGACAGACAGGGTTGGTGGCTGTGCAGGACAGAAGGAGAGAGCTGGAAGTGCAGAAGGAAGGAGAAGAAGGAGAGCAAGAGGCAGAGCTGGGTGCAGCTGCCCATGGGAGGCTGCAGAGAAGAGCTGTGAGATAACACCTGGATAACGAGGTGCTGGTGCTGGGAGCTGATGAAGTTTTTATTGAAGCACTCGGAGTCGTGGCCGCCTCCACAACCAGGAAGGGGGAGAAGCAATGGCAGGAAGGTGTCAGTGTCAAAGGAGTTTCTTCAGACACCACTTCCCTCTCAACGCTTTTCTTACCGTTGCCTTGTTAGTGTTTCCACTTCCTATCTGCCATGGATTTGCTGATGTTTTCCAACTTTTTGAGGAGAGGAACTCACCACCTTTACTGAGGTATGATAGCTCAGCAGCTTTGGGTCCAGGTGACAGGGATGTTACACAAACCTGCACTGGTAGATTTACCTGTGATACACAGTGACTGAGCAGAGTTTAAGGCTGTTCCTTTGTTCTCAAGCTGTGCCTTATTTATTCAGACAGTACATTGCCACAGGTGGTCACACAGAGGACATGATGGAGTTATGAATGGAGGCAAACCCATGGGACAAAGGGGTTTTTCTACTTTTGATAGTTACCTAAGAGTCTGGCAATTTATCTAAGCTTGTCATTGAGAGTCCTCCAACTATGAGCTCTCCATCTCCAGAGAGGAATTCATCTCACCTGTGTTAGGTGGGAAACCTGCCCTGTGTCTCCATGAAAACAGAGAAATCACAGTCAGAAAGCTTAGCTCAGACATCTGGGTTTTCCACAGCCCAGTGTTCAGTCCTGCAGCTCTCTGACTGGGAGAGACATCTCCTTTTCAGTATCAGAGAGAAGGCCTCACAGTCCTGATTAGATTGATAGCCTCCAAACACTCTGGCTCTGTTTGGGGAGATCAGAAGGTTCAGGTGAGTGGTTCTTCCTCGTGGAATCTAAATCTCTCATGTTCTAAATCCTGTACAACAAACTTCAGTTTAACATTTTAGTCCTTTCTAATACTTGGCTGATTTCTTTTTATGTGAATGACTATTATTCTACTCCTTCATTTACATCGTTGAAATGTAAACTTTGTAAAGAGAAATGAACAGTATTTCTTTTACTGATAAAGGTTGTGGTACAGCTGAAGGTATAGGGAGGCTAAATGGAAACCTTGCTCCAATAGGATGCAGCAGATCTGTGAGAATTGTGACAGAAGAGTGGGATTAACACATCACAACTCTAAGTGATAAGGAGCTGACAAGGGTAATTTCCTTCACACATTTGTACAAGGGTCTATAAATACAGAACTTGAACTTGAGAGATAACACAGACATAAAAATATACATAAAAATGGTGTGACAGAAAAAGATTATATGTTAACAACTATGTCCCAGTCTGTAAAATGTGAGGAAAGTGCATAAATTCATGGGCTGGTATGAGAAATTGTCTCCCTTAACTCTATTGTGTTATAATGAGGACCTTCCACTTGTATTAAAAATGGAGCCTTTAGAATCTAGCAACAAAAAGGGTCCATTTGTATTAAAGGTTTGTTTAAGGATGGGCATTTTAAATCGTTTGACCAATTTGTAGAAGATTTTAATATTCCTGGAGCTCAGTTTTCCCGTTTCCTTTGGGTAAGACATGCTGTTCTTTGTGAATTAAAAGAAGGTATAGAAATGCAAATGTAGCAGATTGAAAAATTGTTGTACAAAGAGACTGTCTGACTAAATTGATTTCAAGGCTATATGGGACATTGTCAGTATCCTTAGACAAAGGCAAATTGGAAGTTAAAGAGAAAAAATGAGAGAGGTTTAGGTAAAAATCCTAATATACAAGAATGGAATCAGACAGTTTAATAAAATGGATTTGTATGAAAATAAGATATCAGGTTGTTCAATTTAATTATGTCCTATTGCGAGAACCTATTTATGCCCTCTAAAATGGCAGAAATGTATAAAGAGATTGCTACTATGCTATAATAACAGCAAGGTGCTGCATAGGGGGTAAAGTATACATATACTTAGGTATTGTATGAACATCAAATGTTTCCACTGGAAGGTTTCAGGAATTCTGCAAAATTAGACCTTTTGGTATGTTTAGACTGAATTTTAAAGACTTGTTGATTACACCATTGGGAGAGATATTTCTTTATGTGTTTTTGGGGGTTTTTAACAATTTCTTCCTGTGTTAAAACACAAAGACATTAGGAGGCCAGAGGAAAAAGATGGTCCATGTTATCTGTGGTAGAATATTTAATTTATTCTCTGCCTCAGAATTTTATTATTAAATATTCCACAAGAATAATGGACAGAATAAAGTAAGTTTAAACTTGTGAAGTGTATGGGTGGGGAGGAAATGAAGGCTGGATAAACAGGTAGACAGTGAAGACACTGAGATGTGGCCAAGACACAGCATTTACTTTATGAAAAGGAGTGAAAATCTCTGGGCGCTGCTAAACTATTATTGTGCAATTTCTAAGGGGATAGTAAAATAAAAGATGAAAGAAACAGTGAAATAATCATTAAAAGAACATCCAGAATTTTGAAACTTTTTCCTGAAGCATGAGTTGAGAAAATCTTGACTCTGCATGTTGGATGGAGTTGGTGCTGGGACTGTTAATTTACCTTTGTGAGAGCTGGTCAGTCATTCCTACCACAGGTGGATGTNCCTTTTGGTATGTTTAGACTGAATTTTAAAGACTTGTTGATTACACCATTGGGAGAGATATTTCTTTATGTGTTTTTGGGGGTTTTTAACAATTTCTTCCTGTGTTAAAACACAAAGACATTAGGAGGCCAGAGGAAAAAGATGGTCCATGTTATCTGTGGTAGAATATTTAATTTATTCTCTGCCTCAGAATTTTATTATTAAATATTCCACAAGAATAATGGACAGAATAAAGTAAGTTTAAACTTGTGAAGTGTATGGGTGGGGAGGAAATGAAGGCTGGATAAACAGGTAGACAGTGAAGACACTGAGATGTGGCCAAGACACAGCATTTACTTTATGAAAAGGAGTGAAAATCTCTGGGCGCTGCTAAACTATTATTGTGCAATTTCTAAGGGGATAGTAAAATAAAAGATGAAAGAAACAGTGAAATAATCATTAAAAGAACATCCAGAATTTTGAAACTTTTTCCTGAAGCATGAGTTGAGAAAATCTTGACTCTGCATGTTGGATGGAGTTGGTGCTGGGACTGTTAATTTACCTTTGTGAGAGCTGGTCAGTCATTCCTACCACAGGTGGATGTCTGGCTCACAAGGACAGGTCCCTTCTCCACTGCTGGATATGTGGGGAGGATGACCTGAGGTTTCTGCTGGGGTTTCTGTCTGTGACAAAAGCACCCCAGGAAGCTCCTGCAGTGACAAAGTGACAAAGCCCCTCTGCAGCCATTCCCTGCATGCCAGCCACCTCTGCCCTGCTGGGGCTCCTCGCCTTTTCCAGCACAGGGCTGCATTCTTGACCAAGAGGGATGGAGTCTTGCCATGTTTTCTGTTGGCTGAAGGTGGTGTCCAGGCTGTCCTGGAGAGGTGACAGCAGTGTCACCTGTGGGTCTGATTTTCTAAGTCTGTGGTTTTCAGCCTGTAGTAGCTGATTTCTTGTTCTCTTGAGAGAATCCATTCTTCTCAAGGATAAGTGCATGTAAGATGCAAACAGCCTTTATCTCTTCATAACACATCTAGGTTCTCATACAACCCTCTCACAGGTGTTTCAATTATTTAACCACTGAAAAGTAGTGTTGTCTTTACTGACCAATTATACAGTTCCTCAGCACAGCATGTTATAAAAGGGCTGTGAAAAATGGTAAATAAACCTTTCTGATCTTTCTTCTACCTGGAGTCAAGCTGTGCATTGTGTGTCCAACAGTGACATCACCAAGGGCAGGTCCTGCAGCTCTGTACAGGGCTGTGTTTGTGTGCCCTGGGGTGGGAGCTGCAGGTGGTGATGTGCAGCTCACACTTCCCCTTACTCTGTGCCAAGCTTTGTGCCAGCTCTGGCACTGGAAATCACACATCCCACACATTCAAGGGGTGTTTTCTGCCAAGACCTGGGGCGGCAGGAGCAGTCTGGCCCCAGGTACAACACTGGTAGAGCTTCACAGGCCAGTCTCAGCCTGACTTTAGGGATGTTATTTTGGAGTTCTCTGTGCAGTTCTGAGATCTGTCTGGCTGAAAGCTAAACTCTGCTTTGATATTTCCTACTCATGATTTTCTCCCAGTGAAATTGCAACACTCAGGCTGTGTTTCAGGTGTAAGTTTTCACCCTCCCCGTTCAGCAGATGACAGTGCTACTTTGTAAATGCCTATAAAAATGGAAATTTTTATGTTCTATAAAGTTTGTTATTCTTCAGCCAAAGTTGGCTCATTCTTCTTGGTCCTAAATAAATGTATTTTCTTCCTTCAATAAATGAAAGACCAGCAGTTTATAGAAGGAAACAAAAGGGACGACTTTAAATGTAGCCTTACTAATGAGTTAATCAGCATGTTTGAATGCTAATAAGGACAAGTTGATAACTGGATCATCTCTTTTCTATTGTCCACTGGGAAGCTACATTAGGAAATTAATTCAAAATTCGTATTTAACTTACTCTGCTTATGAATTAATGTGCATATTTAAGTCTACCATGCAACAGTGTCTTTGGTATCTGCTTTCCTGTTTCCTTCCTCCATTAATAACTGCTGTTCTCTAATAAAAACTAGAGGAGGGAGGAAATGCTGCTGTTCCTGAATTCCAGCACTGTCATGCAAGGATTGCCTCTGGAGCCTGCACTCACTTGCCCTTTAAATAAAGGCCTGTAATTCTTGCCTTTGCCCCTGGAGTATCTGCTGTCCCTCTGTGCCATCAATAAAGCCTTTCCCTGCTGGTGTCCCAGGTGCAAAAGGACTGGCCTTGGTGCCTGAGGAGTGCCAGGGATGCTGGGCTCAGGTGTGCTCCCAGCCTCTGGAAATGCGAGTCACTGCGGTTCCTTGTGCTTGCAGGACCGGCAGGAGAATGTTTGATGGTTGTTTCTTAGGTGTGTGCACGGGCTTGCCCAGGAGGCTCCGGAGAGCTCAGCAGAGCAGCCAGGGACAGCGGCCCTGGAGAGCCGGAGGCTGCGCTGCTGCTTCTTCCAGCCCGGGGGCACGGGATGGCTCGGGGAGACCGGGAATGCTCTGAGCAGACACGGGGATGCTCCGGGCAGGCAGCTCGGGGATGCTCGGGGAAGGTGCGGGATGCTCCGGGGCAGGTGGGGGAT
>WEIU01001652.1:0-10341 GCA_013389925.1 Aegithalos caudatus | reverse complement strand
TTTTTTTTTTTTTTTCATGCTGTGGCATTTCCTTTCCCTTGAAAACACTCTTTCACTCAGTCTAGCAATTAACTGCTTGAACAGTATAATAAGGAAGCAATTAAGAGGTGACAGAGAAAAATTAACACTCCATTTCACATTAAAGGCCAAGTGAGTATCCTGGCCATTGTGAGTTAAATGTGTCTTTGAAAACCCGTAGTTTGGATGTATTTTCCCCTAGAATAAGAAGCCAGCTCCATGTTTTTTAGTCTAGAGTCCCAATCTGAAAATGGATGATAACTAACTGGGTGCTGTCTGCTAAAACGGGCTATATTAATTGCAGTTTGTTCTTCTGTAAGTGTCAAGGAAAACAAAATCTTAGTAGGCACTATGTATGCAACCTAAATTTGAATATGGATGTATCAGGGCAAATAAAGCAATCTACTGCATGCAATGTTGCCATGGCAGGCAGCATTTGCATAATAAATAACAGCTATCATGAGACTTTCTTTATAAAGTTCTCTCCTGTGTTGTCAGCTCTAAGAGGCGGCAATAAAGGAGCCAATATTGAGAAAGTAAAAGTGTGTTTGGCTTGCAAGTGCAACGCCCCGAGCCGAGCCCGCAGGCGGTGCCGGGCGGGATGGGCGCTGCGGCAGCGCGGGTTGCATTGCTCTGCAGGGCAGCTGCAATGCTGCTCCTGACAGGACAGGGTTAAAGTATAGCAGAGGGATAAAATGATTCTAAAATCATGGGAATAGATTCAGGGTGGATGGAAAGAAATTTGGGCCTGGGAAGGCCTGGGAAAGGGAACTAGGCCTTGTTTAGCTTTGTTTTAGTAGATCATGTGAAATTGCACCTGCATAATCATCACATGTTAAATTATATTATTGTTAAATGTAATGGTTGTTGATAATTGAATATAATTATTGTTTGATCATCATAAGAATCATGAGAAATGACATAAACATATCAGGAATCATCAGAAAGGATGTTTTGGGGTCTGGTGAACTCATGGTTGGATGAAATCAATGTATACAATAGAACAATATGGGTTTAATAATTAATATATAGTTATGTAACAAATAGGGTATAAAACATGTGCATTTCTGATCCAGTGCCAGAGTCAGATTTGGGGTTGTACCCCTGATTCCCAGAGCTGTTCAATAAAGCACCAGCTATAACCACTCTGTGACTGTGTTTCTGTGCTAACACTCCCAGGGGGCTGGAGGGAGGGCAGGCTGCCCCTGTGTGCTGGGGGCTGCAGGGCTGGCACCAGCTCAGGGTGTGCCCCTCATGCAGCCCTGACCCCACACAGGGCTCTGGTACAGCTGGGGCTTGAGAGGAAGGGCAAGATTTGTCTTTACAAAGCAACTCTGGGTCTGCTGGTAGATAAAACTAGCAGCGAGAGATAAGAGAAACAATGGGAAGGACCCTACTGACTGATGAATGGAAAAGAAGATATTTGCCTTTACAAACAAAGGTTTGCTGATAAATGAAACTGGATATTGAAAGATGAAATAAGCAATGGGGAAGACCTATAAGAATTAAAAATTAGGGGGGCTATACATTAAATGGGGAATCTTATGTCTTAGACGTTCCGGGAAGTCTGTGACTCTCAAGTACCTCAGCCCATGGGGAAAGAGAGAAGGAAATGTGGCCGGGAAATTTGGATAAAAAGGAGGCTGTGTCCTCTGAAAATTCGAGAGACCCCAGGGGAAATACCCTATGGCCTCTCCCTTTATTTGAATAAAGTAAAAGGACTCCCCTCTCTCCTTTTTGGACATAATCCTCTGGTGTTTGTGGATTAATTTTCCTAACAGGATGGTTGATCTCAGAGGACTTTTCCAGTCTGAGTGAGTCTGTGCTCTGTGATTTGTGACAATCCTACAGGTGGGACAGAGGTTCCATTGGTGATGCTTTGTAAGCAGCCCGAGGCTTCAAACCTTTGCATAAGTTTTCTAGTTGGTAATATGGAAATGTGCTGTGAAAGCTGCTGGGCTGGGATGTGCCAGTGAAATCGTGGATGTGCTGCTCTGATTCCAGAGGAACTGAGGTTGATCCTGTCCTTGGCTTTTCCATAACTTACTGAAAAATAACACAATGCTGAAACTTGTAACAGTCTTTTCAGAGTGATTACCAGTTGCTAAATTAAGCTGATCCCTGGTTTAGTTTGCCATTGGGAATCTGCATGGGGATCTCTGTTTCACTTTTCTATATGAATTGTATTTAGTAACAAATGTAGTCTCTTCACATTATTTTTGCTCTTTTTAATAAATTGTAAGGAATAAGCTGACTATCAGTATTATATGAAAAATAAGCAATGATTTTCAGGTTTTATTTTGCTCTGAATGCCAGAAATTATACCTTTATCTGGGTCTATTTTTTAGCTAATGGATGGATCATGCAATATCTATAGTATGTAGTATCTTCTCCTAAACAGAAAAGAAAAAAGTGTCTTCAAACAAGTAACCCCAGATCTCATACAACAGCACAGCATGTGTCAATTCACACTGTGTCATGTGACATAAAAATACTTAATACAACCTGACTTGGAGTGACATTTGTATTGCCCATATCATAGAATAGAAAAATAACACTTTCACAAGTGAGGAATTATCTTTTCCAGTTGATGGTATTTTGCTATTTGCAGGTAAAAGTGAAAAACAGGTAAGGGTTAGTGAGCTACCTTGAAAAGAAATGTTCCAGTGGGGAAGAGGTTTGATAAGGGCCTACCCATGCTGGCAATGCAAGCAAAAGAAATGGTTCTGTTCATGAAAGGATGGCTCTGTCTTTAGATGTGGTTTGAACTGAAGCAGGGGAAAACCCAGAGAGGAAATCTCAGCTTTTGAACAACAGGCTTATGAGCTAATTAAGGCTGAAATACAGTTTTAAGGAAGGAAAAGAAAACATTATCTATTGCCAAGGACTGAGTGCAATAATCCCACAGCTCCCACTGCAGGGTGGTGCACAGACACCCCAGAGATGTGCACAGCACTGGGCTAAAAGGCACCAGTTTTTGCTGGGAGTTCCCCATCCCACCTCTGTGCTGTGGCTGCTCGTGCTGCCCCATGAGAGGACAGTTCTGAGTCTGGTCCCACCCTGAAGACTCTGAATTTTATGGCTTATTCATAAAAACCCTGATTTGATCCACAGCTAAGAGCAGTGAGTCCTGTAAATGCTGGACAAGGAAGTAGCTTATGAGTAGTGAGAGTCATCCACAGGCTCTGGTACTTTCTCTGCTCATAGGAAAATCCCCAGTCCTTCTTGGGGCTTTTTTACTTAGACTGGATCTTATTCCTATCCACAGGAGTCCCTTTGCAGTGGCTTCTCCTGCTGATGTGCAGCTGTCCCCATCTCCCTGCTGCTCTGAAGGCATCTCCTCGTTGTGTATTCCCAAAGAGCATCAGTCACCCACCGGGGTGAGTGCCCCTATCCCCCTGTCTCCAACTGCCTCTGATGCTCCAGGATATTTTGCACAGGCCCTTTCCTGTAGCCCAGGAACTGCAAGTGGGTGTTACCTTTCAAAAATGCCTGTGGAAATAACCTGACAGCTGGGAAGACAGATGGCAAAAACATCCTGCCATGGGCAGTTTCCCTGCAAGAATTTCTGTGGAGGACAGTAAATGTCCCCATTTTGGATGAGACTGGGTGATTCCTGCCAGCTGCCTGGGTGACACTGCTCCTTGGAGGACCTCTCCTCTTCTGGTAATTTCTTAGGCCCTGGAGAGCAAGGAACACATCACACTGTGATATTTAAGATCCTTTTGGACAAAACGTTATAACCTCATTGGTGACTACAAAGTTACACAGCTCAGAGCAAAACTGCACCTGGCCCAATGTGCTGGTACTTGTGTGTTTCTGTGACTTCAAAGTATGGAGATCTTGGAAAGACTAATTGTGAATTTATTTGAGCTGTTTTCACAGATTTTTTTTTTTTTTTTTTTTTTTTTTTTTTTTTTTTTTTTTTATTAAGTCAACATAAATGCAGGAAAGGANTTTTTTAATGAAGCCACACAAATAAACTTTCAGTGAATATTTCCTGCTGTCCTGCCATGGCCCCATGCTGCCACTGCCATGTCAACCATAGAATCTCCTCTCCTTCCCCATCTCATCTCGGATGCCACAGCCATGGCAGTGCCTCTTTCCAGCCCTGGGGCCACTTCCTCCTAATTCCTAATGGCTGCAGGATCCCACTTCCAGCCCCTCTGTCACCAGGGCAGGCCAGGGAACAGTCCCATTTCTGCTGTGGGAAATCAAGGAGCAAGGACACAGTAGGTAAGGTCCCCCACTAGACAGGACTTCTCCAAGGAATGCTTGGGAGGGTCTGGGTGATGCTTTGTGGATGTGTTTACATGCATGGCCACTACACATCATTTCTTATTGAAAATGGACGGTTTCAAAGCTCTTTAATCAAGTCTTGAAGCTTTAAAAATGTGGTGCATTTTATACAAGGGATATATCTTTTTCTTCACAAAGGGAGGGAGGCACATACCAAATCTTAGAAATGAAAATAACATGACAATTTTGCAAACCACCATGAAATAAGGATTTATGAGTTTGTTGATCTCCCCTGGGGACCCGATTGCAATAAAAGCAAGAATTGTGCTGACTTGGGTGAAAGTGAGGAACATGTTCAACTTGGAGGCAAATGGTTTTGTGGCATAATCCAGGGATAGAGCTCAGCTGTCACTCAAACTGTTAATCCCTCAAATCTTTAGCGCTTGAGGATTAATTTCTCTAAATATTGTGCCAAATATAATAGTCTCTCTATCTCTTACACTATTAGACAGCTATGAACTACAAGGAGCCTTTTGTCTCCCTAATAGAATTCATCCCTAATTCCAAAGTCATAAAGCATGAGTTTAAAATTTAAAAAAAAAAATCCATAAAAAATTTTCCACAGGTAGAAAGATAAGAGTAGGGCAGCTGTAAAGCCATAATCCTGGGCTCTGCTGCTGCCCTGTGCTCCAGTCCTGCAGCAGGAGCAGGCCAGGGACACTGGGGCCTGCCTGTTTCTGCTTTATCCTCATACAGGAGATTTCCAGGGTGACAAAGAAGGGACAGTGGTTCAGTGCCCTTCCATTGCCATGTCTTGATTTGGGAGTGTGGGTGTGAACCAAAAGGAATACCCTCCAAATGTCCCAGCCAATGTGGAAACAAAGGAGAAAAATAAAAGTTGAAGCAGTGGCAATGAGCAAAGTTCAATTTTCAACTCTGAAGGGCCTTTTGTGTTGAAATATTAGCTCATTTTTACTTTCTGAGGAGTCAGAGTTGAGAAATAGCACTTTCCTTTCTTGGGTCCAAATCATTTGAGGTTAGTGAGTATTATTCTCATTATATGAACATCCAGTTTGGGATGGCAAGCAACGCAGAATAAATAAATAAATAAATAAATAAATAAATAAATAAATAAATAAATAAATTATTGACAGCTTGCATTCTGGTCCGAACTCCTTAAGCCCAGTATATTTACATTTTCATTATTGCTGTTAAACATGCCATTTCACTCCAAGTGATAATTAATTAGCTTTGAGGGTGTGAAGTGAAATCAAAATCCAGAGTTAGTTAAGACTTTCCCATTTTGCTTTTAGGTAAAAGTGGGTATAAAAATAGAGGAACACTGTATGCAAATGGTTTCACTGCTGTAGTTCATGGAGTCTAAGAATAAATGGATATCTTTCTACAAAAGTGATCTAATGGGATTTTGAAATGA
Organism: Aegithalos caudatus; assembly: GCA_013389925.1. Taxonomy (NCBI): domain Eukaryota; kingdom Metazoa; phylum Chordata; class Aves; order Passeriformes; family Aegithalidae; genus Aegithalos; species Aegithalos caudatus. The sequence goes on along the minus strand of WEIU01001652.1, from coordinate 4,649 downwards.
AAAGGTTTTCTTTATTGGAACATTAACTAGATCCTTTGAAAAAATGGAAAGCTGAAAATTTTGGTCTGTCAGCACCTGAGTAAAGATAGAAAACCTGTTATATCTGTGTTAAAAGTATAACAAGATCATGTAACTAGAAATGGAAGAAGTCAGCAAAAATTAGGAAGAAAGGAGGCTGGTTTTAAAGTGAGATTAATTAACCATTGAAGGAGCATCCCAAGGGGCACAGTACCTTTCCCAGCACTTTAAATCTGTAATTCATGACGGGATGTATTTTTCAAGTAAATTCTGTAGCAGTACAAATTGTTCAGCAGGGTCTGGGGTGGCAGGGGAGGGCGGGGTTGTTCAGGGAGCAGGGATCCCCTCGGCCTTGGCACCTTGGGCTCAGCCCTGAGGGGCAGGGGGGAGGCAGGGCACGGACTGCAGTGCTGCTCTGGGGGCTGGGCTTGGCTGGGGAGAGGGCTGCAGGTGTGCAGGGTGCAGGTGTGCAGGTGTGCAGGGTGCAGGTGTGCAGATGTGCAGGGTGCAGGTGTGCAGATGTACAGGGTCCAGGTGTGCAGTGTCCAGGTGTGCAGGTGTGCAGATGTGCAGGGTGCAGGTGTCCAGGTGTGCAGATGTGCAGGGTCCAGGTGTGCAGTGTCCAGGTGTGCAGGTATGCAGGTGTCCAGGTGTGCTGGGTGCAGGTGTGCAGGTGTGCAGTGTCCAGGTATTCAGGGTGCAGATGTGCAGGTGTCCATGTGTGCAGCATCCAGGTGTGCTGCCTTGTGCAGCTGGAGCCCTGGGTTCCCTCGTGGGCCCCTCTGGAGCAGAGAGTGCAGCCACACACCTGGGCACCTGAGGCAGCCCCTGCAGCACAGGAAGACTTTTCCCTGTGCTTGGCTCTGGTCTGGATTTCCTCAGCCCTCTCTGCTGCTCCAAACCTGCTGTTAACTCTGCTGCTGAACCCACATTAACCTGGAGGCATTACAGAAATTGGCTGGAAAGCTCAAATCCTTCTTGGGGGTCAGGAAAAAGAGTCTTAAAAACGACAAAGAAGAAAATAGGAGTCAATGAGACACACAGTGTGGGGAAAATATTCTCTTTTTCAAAATCCAATGACTGAGGAAATTCCCCAGAGGAGGGAGAGTAAGGTGCTTCCTACATGAAAGTGAATGACAGCTTTTTTGTGTACTGTGCCTTGACAGCTCCATTTCCTGAGATGCAAGTGAGAAAAGAGATACTAATCCCAGAGTTATTGCTAACTCACATCCCAGTTCTTCTCCATTTCCATGTTGTCCATTTCTAATCCAGATCTTTCCCTGCTTCCACTGAATCCTGCACTGGCCTTTGAAGGCCATTGAAAAAAAGGACTGGACCATCTTTCTGCTCCCTGCCCTAACAAGAAGCATTCCCAGCTCCCTCTGTACCACCTGCTGCTGCAGTGATGGATCAGCAGAGGGAACCACAATTCCCAGTGGCACCGGGAGATGCAGCGTGGAAGCAGAGCCGTGTCTGGTGCATTTGGTGTTTGATGGGGTTGTGGTCTGTGGGTCTGCAGTCCTGCACAGCCTCAGGCAGACTGCAGGCTGCTTTGTCACCCCGGGATGTCCCTGTCACCCCTAGAATGCCAGGCTCTCCTCAGGCCCCCGTGACTATCTCTGGTTTTCCAGTGGTATCCCTGCCCCAGGACCAGCTCCTGGTCCTTCCACCCGGTGTGAGGTGGATGCAGCTGCTCTCAGCAGGAGAACACACACACACTCCACCAGCACAGCCCAGGGAGGCACTGGAAAGGGACAACAACTGGCTGCAGTGTCTGATCCTAGAAATTCTGACTTCTGTGTGCATTAATATATTTCATGGGTTCAGGCCTTTTTACAGTCTGCAGCCACTTGTGCCTGTTCCACTTGCTGTCACTCTTTCCCGTGCAAGGATAGGATTTATCCCAGCTAATAGCTGCTGCAGAATGTTTATGTTTCCTTCTGATGAAGGAAAAAGGGATCTGAAAGGAGCTGGCTAAGTGGAATATGCAGTTTTGGAGGGGGTGTGAAGCCTCAGGCAGCAGTCAGGCCATCTCGGAGCCAGGTTTGGTGACAGAGCTTGTGTTGGCTCCTGGAGGTTACAGCTCCTTGGCAGAGGAATCCCCAGATGTTCTGCCTCCTTCCCTCCACTCTCTAGTTCAATATCATCTTTGCTTTTGTCTTGGCTTGTTTTTCTTCCCTTTTTCCTGGGAGCCTTGCTGGCTGAATTCCTGGAGGTTTTGATGCCTGATTCACAGCTTTTGGCTTGCGAGGTGCTGCAAGGGGGAAGCTGATCTAAGTCCAGCTCTTGTTCTTTAATTCTGTTCTCTAAATTCAGCTTCACGGGGTAACAGATAAAAAACCCCAGCCCTCCCTGCAGGTCTCGTGATGGCCTTGATCTCTGTGTTTTTTCAGCTCCAGCCCCATAAACCTTCGAAGCTAACCTTGCAGCTGCATCCTGCTAGGCTCTCCCACACAGGTCAATCTCATTTCTAGTTTTGATTGTTACAATTTAAAGATAGAATTTCCCTTTCTTGTTTCACAGCATTCAAATGCTAATTAGTTCCATTAAATGTCTAGAAAGTTATCCCAGTTTACACATATATGGTTTATTAACTCATGTTCATTTCAAACCTGTTCTTTGATGTAGGCTAATGGAATTATTCTTTTAGAATCTCTTTAAAAGGTGACTTCTCTTTCTTTCTTGATGGATAGTGTTTCTCTGAAGCAGATTTGTGAGTGTTTGCCTTTGGAAAAAATAGGTGTTTCTCATGGGCTAATGCTGAATACTCCTGGATGTGCATGCAACAGATAAACATTTGTTTCCTATTTTCAGCAACTTACTTTTTACAGTTCACACTTTTACTCCTTGTTGAAAAAAATATTTCTTTTACCCCTCTTTCCATAGCTGCAGAGCTAGTAAGATGGAACAGACCAGGTTTGCAGAAATACATCTGCCCAGAGAATATGGCTGTGCAAGCCAGCATTTGTTTCCAGCTGTTTTCTTGTCATTAGCTTTTAATTTCAACAACTACCTGCTTGTGCCTCTCCTCTTTTTTCCCCACCTCAGGTATTTTGCACTGTTATTGTGATTGTCAGTTCTGTTCTGCTTGAAATGTTTCCGTATATGTTGCCATGGTTACAGGTGCCCGAATTGGAAATAAATGAAGGGGGTATCAAGGCACCAGTGTGACTCTGATGGAGGCTTAGCACTAAGATGTTAGATATTATTTTGCTGGATTCCATGATATTTGATGATGGATCTATTTTAATAGAATATTTAAATGCTTGCTTGAATATAGATTGCACTAAAATGGAATTATGTAGAACCGGATTTTAAATAAATTAATTTTTTTTTTTTTCTTTTTAATGAGTACACAGCCTTTGGGACAGTCTGCAAGTGAGTGAATAGAAGTGTCTAGAACATTCACTGCATAAATGTTATGAACATATTTGACTGTATGTACTACTGGAACATGGCTGAGTACTGAGTACAACTCTTCAGAACAGTTCAAAGGGATAAGAGAAGAAATGTTTAAGAAACAGAAAGCTGCTTCAGGATGGTTTCTTATGGTTGACTGAGGAAGATACTTGGAAATTAGGTGGATGCTCTCTCTCTTTTATAATCTGTGGAGCAGTAAAAACTGCTTGCAAAGTCCTGTGGGAGGCTTCTGGTGGAGGTGATGTGAGGGTTTCTGCAAAACCAGAGATCTCTCTTCTCTTTCTCATTTTATGGGCTTGAGACTTAATCGAAAGCTCAGCAAAGTCACTGGAGAAATTCCCAGTGACAACAGTGAAATCTGAATGGAATCTTAGGTCAGCTGTTTAGCAACCTTTCCCCACACTGTTCAGAGTGATTTTAGCCTGTTTTAGGTGCTCCTCTCTTGCAGGTTTCTCGGTCAGTCAGACCCTCTCAGTGTGCAGTGGGTAATGTGTCCTTGTCTTCTTTACCCAGGGGATGGGCAAAGTATGGGAGCACTGCTTAATGCCTAAAATGGGCAGTAACATGTCATGCTTGTCCCAGAGAAAGTTCCTGCTTTCCTTCCCCAGTGAAGGGGTGGGTTTTCCTTTATTGGTGTTATCTGTCCCCACTGAAGTCAGCTGAAAAGCTCCTGCTCAGGTGAAAGGAATTTGTGTGAATATGCATAACCCATAGAGTTATGAATGTGCAATTAGATCTTTATATTTTTGAAGTAGCTTTAAATTAAGCTGTGGCTTTCTATTTTCTGAAATGTCATTTTGAGGCCAGTAGCAAGAGGGAAAAGTGTATGTTATCCCTATAGTGTTGACTAGTGATTATAATTGGATGGAAATAGTAACATGAGATTTAACTAAAGATTGAGGTTTTTACAGTAACTCAGTTTAGCATGTCAAAATCAAGAAACTGGAGCAAATGAAGGCAGTTGCTGTATTCATCCTATCCCTGAATTTGTATCTTCATTTCTCCCTAACCTTTCCTAGGAAACTCTCACCAGGAGTATTCCACCTTTAGCCAGGCCAGAGCCTTTCAGAGCCCATAGGTACTGAGGCACTCCCTGGTACATCCAGTTAGAAATGTGAAGTTCAGCTTCTTAATTATGGCTGTGGTCACCTTTTGTGTACCTTTGGCATTTATGGAAGGGGCAGAGGCTGATCTGCTTCCCCTGCATGGAG
>WEIU01001651.1:632-12613 GCA_013389925.1 Aegithalos caudatus | reverse complement strand
TTCCCAGGAACAGTAAGCCAACAAAACAGACTGCTCAAGGAGGCTTTCTGCTCACCCTGCATAGCCAAAATTTGGGGTCTGTAGGTCTCTACACTTATGTACAGCCCAAATACACCAAAATCTAGCAAGAGTGGTCTGCTTTCTCCACGTGATGCCAGGAATGGGTATAAACTGATAATGCATTTTGCAGAAACCATGATTTCAGNTGTAGGACAGGACACTGAAAAGGTTGTATGCCTAGCTAGGTGGATGTATCCATTTACTCCTGTGGGATGCAACTTTTGGTCTGACCTAAATTCTCCTCTGAGCAGCACTGGTGTAAGTGCCAGAACAGCTAAGAAAGGAATGTGTTCTGTATGTGCATACATGTATGTCTGTCCATCCATCTGTCCCAGATGACCAACAGGAATGGAACTGATCAGGGCTTTCCTTTCATTTGCTTGGTGCTTTGGAGTTAATATTTTTAATAAATGCCAGATTCATTTACTTAGGTTTGAGAGCACAAGAGAAAAGCTGGGGGAGGCACAAGCAAGTAAAGCATATCCATGTGGATATGCTTGCTTATTCAGACTTGAGGCACAAAAGCAAACTGATCAAATTACCCTGGGGTTTTTCTGTTCTTCCTGTATCGCTCCTCTGCTTTCCAAATTCCTGCCCCAAGCTGCTTATCCTTGTCCTGTTCACAAAGGGCAGTACAAGCTGCCTGACATGCTCAACCTTTTGTAGATGGGGAGGAATGCAATGGTTAGCTTTTGAAGGCTATTTTATATTAGAAGGCAATCCTAAACAACATGATTTCCTTAGGCAGTAGACACCTGATCTCATGTATTTTGCTTCTCCTACTGACAAGAGATATCTTCAGATGCAGCACGATCCCTTCCTAAAAGGGCAGCAAGAAAAAGACCTTTTCACTGCTCTCACCGGGCAGTCAGGATGAGTCAGCTGCAATGCAAATTTTCCATTTGTTTTTAGGTGGGATGGGCCCATATAGATGGGGATAGGAGTAGACTGGAGGGATTTTTTCTTCGAGGAAGAGTGACCTTTCTTGAGGACATCTGCAGTCTCTCTGCCACGTGAGAGGAGTAGCTGCAAAGAAGCTCCAGGGTCATTAGCAAGTCTGGAATGCAGCAGGACCAGTGCCTACGTAAGCAAACATTGCTGAAAAAATGCTCCAACTGGTTTAAACCAAGATAGACGGACTTCTGATAGGGCCCAGGCAGTTTTTCTTCAAGTGCCTCTGATGCAGGTCAAGAAGGACAAAGTAAAAAAAGTGCTAAGACTTTCCCCCTGGTTGTGCTAAGCACTGAAAGGATGCTTAAAATCATTCTCTGAGAATTAGCACAATCAAAACATGAAAAAAAACCAGTTGTGAGTAGTGCTTTTGTCCTACCTAATGTGAGCTCTATTCCAAGTAATGACTTCTAAAGATTTTATATTACTGTGGACTCTTCAGAAACCCATGCAGAGAAACACAAAACAACAACGAAAATCCTCTTAATTCAACCTGGCTTTATCACACAAGGCCACAGCAGGGGATTTCTGGCTGTGGGAATACAAATACTCATCAATGCTACAGTTCAGGGTCCTGCTCCAATTACTACCCAAACAGAAAATGAGACAGTCCCAGCCTGAAGAGTTTTCAGTCTAAATACACCTAAATACACCTAAATACACCAAGTCTAAATAAGACTTGGTGGAAAAACCCCAGGCAGCCAGGGGAAGCCTCAGCAACACCCAGACTGCATTCCAGCTGCTCTGTGCTTCCCACTGCGGCCGTGATGCCCTCGATGTCTCCCAGCTCCTTCCTCCCAGCAGCCTGCCCCACATCCCACCTCTGCATGGTGTCCCACCTCTGCAAAGCTGGTTGAAAGTGATCCTGCCCATTTCTCCCACCTGCAAGGGATTTTATCCTCCCCACCCCCACCTCTCCCAAGGATGCTGCAGAGCGTTTGTGTGGGCTCTGGTGACAGGAGTGAGGTGGCTGTGCCGGGCAATCCACACCCTGCCATGACATGCCAGCCAGCAGATGCTGACAGAGCTGGCAGCAATGGGTGGCCGGGGTCCTGCCACTTCCTCCAGCTCCCCAGTCCTATGGGAAAGTGGCTTGGGGAGCTGCACTGCTCCTCCCCAGAGTCACCCCCACCTCCTTTCCTCGAGGTTGTCCCTCACAGCTCAGAGAAGGTTTCATCCCTGTTTTGCTTTTATCATCCCTGATGGCTTTCCAGCTCGAGCCCCAGAGCCACTCAGCCTGCCTGCCTTGCTCCAGCTCCCACCCTGCAGCACATCACCGAGGCTTTACAGGCAACAGGATTGACACAGCAGGGATGTAACCATGATTACATCTTCATCTGCAAGGGCACCAGATGCACTGAGAAATAAAAATGACTGCTGAAGCAACAGGAGAGGAGAGCAAGAGACTTCTCAGGCTGCCTTGTACAGTCCCTACAGACACTACAACAGGGACAAAGAGGACAGGGGAGTTGCACTAGGTCTTGGGGACTAACAGGCCCAGAGGGGAGGAGGAAACAGAGCAGAAAGAAGAAACAGGGCATTAGAATAAGGCTGCAAGTCTTGCACCATCGGAGCAAGATTTGGGAGGGTTTCTGCATAAGCAGGAGCATCTTTCAACATCTTCCCCTACAATGTTTGGGAAGGAGCAACATTCCCTCCATAGACAACTCTCTGTCTTGAAAGTTTGCTGGTTTATGAAGCAAGGTTCCCTCACGGGGAGGCAAGTTTTACTTCCTACAGCTGACCTAAAACACCATCATCTCTGCCATGTCTGGATGACCTTCCAAGCCCTCCTTAAAGGCTCATCTATATGTCTGGCTTTCAACTCCCCACAACCCTGAGCACTAAAAGTGCTACTGCATGGGATGAAATGTGCAACCCCATGATGCTCTCGCTTTCTCCAGGCAAACTCATCCTGGGTTTGCTATCTGCAGCATCACGTGGAAGGGATCTGAGAGCAAAGCCCAAGCATGGCATGCAGTACAATACTGCACAAACCAACCACGTGGGATCAAGAGCACATCATGGCCACAAGCCTTACCCATGCTCTAATCCTTTAGGAATGGGCAGCAAGAGGAAGAAATGTAGTTCAGTGGGATAGGCCAGTACAGTTGGGATTACATGCTGAGGTTTTGTATTCAAACTCTGCTCAGTTGAAGCAGGGCTCTTTAAGGACCTAATCTCCGTGTAACCGTTCCCAGCACCAGCCATGCCCCTGTGGATAACAGGGACTTAGGGAAGTACCATCATGACAGCCGCGGTCTCAGGCACACGGGCTGCAACTCCACTGTGTTGGTGCTGCCCTGGCCACCCCCAATACTCCATACTTTCCCAAATGCCCCTCTGCTTAATACTTGTCTCCTCTTGCTACACACCCAGAGCTGATCACAGCACCCAGAGTTCATAAGGCAAAAAAGAAGCAATGAGACAGAGTTAAAGCACCATGTTTCAGGCTACTGGCTGAAATCCCCATCAGAACCTGGTGTGGGTACTGCTGGGCAGAGATGTGGACATCCCTCATGCATCTCAACTGGATTCCAACACTCTTATCTGTAGTGGTGTTTTGGGTCCCTTTCTGACACCCCTTTCTGAGTATGGCCAGAGGCAAGACAAAACTTGGAGAGCACTCACCAGTCACCTGGGCAATGCACTGTGATACCATACCTATGCCGGAGTGCTAGCTAAACTGCTCCTGGTTCCCTTTCCCAGATTTCAGCAGAATTTGCCTCACTTGTTAATGGTGCTCTGTGCACCTACCTCAGCAAGGGGTGGGGGCCAGCAGCACGCCTGCAGCAGCTATGCTGGACTGGGTGGTGGGTCTTGCTCTCCACTGTGCAGCCAGACTAATACACAAAGTAGCTTGTTTTAAACGTTCACATTCCACTGCTGCAAGTGGAAAACTTCTTCCCAGAGCACAGGCTGCCACCTTCCAAACAAGGTCAGACACTGACCTCCTCCCCCACCGCCAATGACCTTATTAGCACTGATCATGGTTCTAATAATATCCCGCATTGTAAGCGGGCCATCTGCCGTAACATTTCACTACAAACTTGGGGAAATGCTTGATTTGAGTATGCTCATGTCCCAGTGAGCCAGTTGTGCCCTCTCAGGAATATGCTTCTTCCTCACAGCTTTAAGGTAATTGTTGCAGAAAGGCACCTCCAGTTTTCAGGTCTCAGCTTTCCAGCTTGAAGTATGCAGAGAAGAGCACCGAGCCATTCCCAGGTGCTGGCTTCATTCAGAGGAGGTAAAAACAGAGTTGGTGGTTAATAATCCCTCACTCCAGCATCCGGCTCTTCTGACAGTGGGGACATCAAGTAACCATGTCACTGAAACCCTAAGCCAAGGCCAAACACTAACCAGACATTCAGAGAGCCAGATGCAAAACACAGGACTCCCGAGAGATCAGCATCACCTTTGTGCCATGCACTTTCTACTGTGTGAGCAGCAGAAAGACTTTACTATCCTAACACATTAGCTATGGTTAAGCTGAGTATTTTCACTGCCATTACAGAACAGGGGGCTTCCCTAACTGGCAGGTAAGCTTACAGAACAAAGCAAGTTTGATAGCTATTCCTTTGGAAGGAGCCAGGATCTGAAATGCTTGCTCAGTTAGGACACCTGTCTAAAACACCCAGAGTCTTGCTACTACAGCAGCTCAGCCTTCAAAGACTTTTTTTTTTTTACTGCTCCTGTGAGGTCAAAAAGTGCAATTAGGCACAGAGATTGACATTACAACACTTTGAAGCAGTTTGCATCATCACAAGGCTCTGAAAGATGGTTTTCCAAATCCGTGGCCTTTCCTCTAATCAAAAGATTGTCATCAGACACGGCACGAGGAGTACATGGGGTGAGGAAGGGGGTCAGTGCCTGGGTCCCTGCTGCTTTATGAACAGCAATAAAACAGTATTAATAAGCTAGAAGTAAAACTGTGCCTGTATGGGGCAACATTCACCAAAGGTCTTCAAAGCATTTATTTTAATACCAGCAAAACAATATTTATAGGGGCAGAATTTCAAAGTGCTCAGCTCCTCACTTGGAAATCTAACCACTTATTGAAATGCTCTGTGGGAGATGTCAGGCAATGGCTCTCCAAAAAGCCTGGCACATCTTGTTTATATTTGTTTTAAAGCTTCCAAACAGCTCAATTACATGAAAGCATGTTACTGCACCCTCCTTCAGAAGGGTGAACCAAGTGGCAGAAAGCTATTGTCAGCTAAGGGATTACATCAAACTGATGCTATGCCACTGAAGAAATCCACCAGCTCTACATGCTCGTTCAGGCATCTTTCACCACCTTTTACCCCAACTCATTTTGCTGGCCTAATGCAATCAGGAGCAGTCCCTAGGTAGCTTCACTGACACTGCAGCAAGACAGATCACAGCCAAGCATCTTCTTTGCCCTAGACTCTGTCCAGGCATAGAGACTTGTAGGTTTGGTGCTTCTGTTTCAATCCCAGTGTTAGCTACTGTTACACATCAGGGCTGGAAAACAGCGCTTGAACTTCTTCCCTAGAAGAATTTGGCAGTACCCCATTTTGCAACATGGCACCATTTGAGGTGCCAGAGCTCACTGTATACACACACACACACCCCTTTTGTGCTCCCTTGGCCAACTTCTGACTCACAGCAGGCGGGGGTAAACGCAAGCACAGCCACTTGCTATCTGGGCCCAGAACCTCATCTCCCTCCTGCCTGTGCAGAGGAAGACCCTGGGGCTCACAGAACATTCCCCTGAAGTTGTGTTGGGTCACAGGCATGGAGTTTGTGCTTGCAGATCCCCATAGGCTTGTCAAGATTGCAAACTCAAGGTGTGAGTGCAAAGAAACTCCCAAAAGCCAAGGGTGGCAGAGCAAACAACCACTCTCCCCTTTAGAGAGTGGCTGAGAAGACCACTTCTCACACTCTAAACCTGATGCAACAGCTCACTCCAGCACAAGGAGCTCTTTGTTGCCTGCAGGAGCTCTACAATACTTAAAATCAGGCTTAAATATTTTGCAGAACCAGAACCTAGTTCTGGAGGGCTTTGCCCTTCAAATGGGAAAGCAAGCCTCAGGAGCAGGAGGTGGCATGCCAGGGCCAGTGAAACATTGCAATGTGCCCATAAAAGGTTTCAAAATGTAACTGCTTAAGCACACACAGAAGCTCAGAAGGGTTAAGAGTCAACATCCCAAAAGAATTTCTCTCCTGCTTTTTTAGGCAAGTGTGAGCAGCAGTCAGCACTTTACCATCATCTTCCCAACTAGAAACCCAAGGTTACTCTTGGCTAATATTAATAATGTAAAAGCTACTGACTTTACCCTTTGAGGATGGTGGTTTGCTCACGCCACAGGGAGAAGAATGAGGCAACATGAGCTGCAGCCCTGTATTGCCAGGGCTGGCTCATGAGGAAAGGAAAGGCGAGGCTGGCAGCAAAACCCCACTGCTGAATTTGCTTGGCCCATCTCCCTGAAGAGGCTAGCCTCCAAAGTGTGGTTTCAGGACCAGTTTGTGGGCACGGCTCTGCTTTCCAATACATACAAGGGGAAAAGCACACAAGTCTGAGGCCCAAAAAAAAGCTGTAATCAATAAATCAGCTGCAAAAAGACACACAAGGACGGTGTCCTTGCCCCTTGCACTGGAAATGCGTCCCCACATGCCAGCTTCTGCCTACCCCTCTGCCAGCCTCCTGAACCTGTCCCAGAGACACCATGCATGAGAGTAAAGGCATCTGCTCCTGTGTGGGCAAGCCCTCAGGAGAAATGTAGGGTCAGGAGGTCTGGGGCACAGATGGTGCTCTCTATGTACTGCACAGCAAATACTCAGTCACCAAATATCCACCCTCTGCAGGAGTACAAGCAATGAGCTGAGAACAGTGCATCCCCCCTCCAGTGTAGCACCAGAACTAGATTATGCACCAGGAAACCTACAGATATCTCACCTTTCTTGCCATGTTACACCACGTTTCACAAAGCACAGGTCCTTGTAATTGTAAAGGCTGCTCAGCAACAGAAAGACCTGGTGGAGATAAGGACAAGGCCAACCTTTTTGTTCCTCATAACACATCTCAAAGATCACCCCCTTGCTTTAGAGAACAGACAAGAACTCCTGTCAAGGACTCTGCCTTACACCTCTGCAAACAGCTGGCAATGAATAAGTCCTTCCTGCATCTCCCTGCCTATTGCTATCCTAGCAGCACAGTCACCAGGTAATACCAGCCTGTATCCAGTTACACAAGTTCATCATCCAGCAGCTCTGCAGAGAGACAGGACCAAGGGAATTCCAGCTGCTGGACTTTGTATTCAGTGCCTAAGGTGTTCTGTCCTCCTGCTAACCCTACCAAGTGGCAGCAACCTGCAACAGAGAAGCAATGGGACAGCTCAGAGCAGCAACCTTCTAAACCATGACTGCAAAACCCACCAGTGCTCATCTGCCACGGTTCAGCTGTCAGAAAGTCACAAATAAATGAAATTAGACCATTGGGCCACCAGAGAAACCACTGGATAACAGTACACAAATCAAACATGCTATGCACAGACCTCTGTCCCACAGAAAGATCATCTAGGCAGATTAAAGAAACAATGTGTGTCCTTTCCCTGGAAAGCTGAACATGCCTAGGGAGGTGACACATCTTCAAATAACCCCACAGAGAGCATCTGCAGCCCAGACTCTGGGGCAGGCCTGGGAGATGCTCAGCCACAGGCAGTGCCAGGTGAGCTCCTCCATCAGTGCTCTCCATCCCACAGATGTGCCAAAAACTTCTGAAGACACTACAGAGAGTACAGACAGCATGTGTGTCAATGAAATTAAGCTGTGAAAACATGGAGCTTGTTGTAACCCATAGACAAGAAGGGATCAGGCCTAAATTATTTCTCCCCCACAAGCTCTCTTATTCTCCTTGAAATACCAACTTACTTCAGAAACAAATGCCAAGAGAAATACAGAAATTAACAGCAAAAGACAGAGAAATACAGTTTTAACAATTTTTATAAATAAAATTGAGTCTAAATACATTTTTCCCCACTTTAAGTTGTTTGATTTGGTAGTTATAAAAAGCACTTAGGACATGCCATAAGACACACAAGCATCCAGAGTGGACAGAAAGCTGCTGCAAATCTACCTTTGCCACACAGGTAAGTGGCTTAATGACCAAAGAAAAGTGGATGTTTGTCACACAGGTGACTTGGCTCAACACTGTTCTTGTGGAATATTTACATCTCCATTACACTGAGCTGAGACATGGAGTCAGAATGTCTCCAAAAATATCACTATGCCTTTGTTTGCTTTCTTCTCCCTCTCTAAAAGTGTAACCATATGCTAAGTTTAGTGGGTGTTTTTAGTTGTTTCCTAATTTGGAGTTTATTTAAATTTTAAAAATATAGATTTGATTGCCAACCAGTAAGTCAGAAATAATTCTAGTCAAGTCAGCATAAACCAGGTACAAATTAGCATGAAAATGGTAAAGAACAGCTCAGGTACATCAGTTTAAAGATCATAAGTGCATCCATTGCCCAAGCAGTGCAAACTTTTTAGATTGCTGTGGGATTTTGAATATTATTACCAGAGAATAACACTTCTTCTAGAAAATAGACAATTTAGACAAACTACTTCTAACTTCTTTTTATGCCTGTTCACAGAAAACTTTCCACCTTTTTATAGAGTGCTGCTTTGAAATGTTGCAATAGTTTAACAGTGTTAAACTATTAGACACATTAGACCACCCAAAGTCAAAATCCACATTACTGAAATTTTTCACCCCATTATTTCCATCTCAAAATGCTCTTTGAAGGTTCAATTCACATTAACTTCATACATTTTAAAACCCCTAAACAGCAAAAAACTCCAGCCCACACCTCACAAAGCTGCGTTTGTACATTTTTTAAACCACAAGTCCTCAGTGCAGATACCCAAACTGTGGGCACTATAAATCAAAGCCTCTGTGAACATCTGATGTGCATTACCTACACATTTTTATATAACATGTCACCATCTCCTAATACCTCCATCTCTCAGCTCCCTGCTCCATTAGTGATGGAAGATGATGCTTTTTATTCTTTCCTGACAACTGAAACTGAAAACACAACCACTGACTTGCTGGCCAGGAACTAAGAGTCAGACAAGCTCATATCCTGACCTCCTGATCCAGCCTGAATAGGAAAGTTAATGACTCGATAAGCAGCCCACCAAAGTGCCTAAACAAACCTCTGTAGGAACTGCCATGAGCCAGCAAGTCCCAATCCTCACAAAAAGCACTGGCTGTGCATGGGATGGTGCACACTCATCCTGGGAGAGAATCAATGAACAAACACAGAGCCCACCTGAGTTTACAGGCATGACATGACATTGCTCTCCTTTGCTCAGAACATCTCTGAGGTGCCACAGGACCTGCCTAGGAGGTACCAAAGAGCACTGGCCACTGACCAGCAGCCCTCGTGGTCACTTCTGGAAGCAGGGTGGCCCAGCATAGCCAGCTCTTGTGCCTCTGGATTGCCCTGCACCAAGCAGTGCAGACTCTCCTGCCATTCACACAAATTAATTCAGAGAGCACTGCTTCCAGAATACCAAGGAGGGATGCACAAGTAGAGTGAGAGCTCTCTTGGCATCTAATTGAAATCGTAGCTTCTTGCAAGGAACTATTTTTAAGTTTTGTATCAATCTGCTTGAGAAAGGTTCCTTCTGCTGCCTACAAATGTGCAAACTCCCCCTTCAAAGAAACACAGCTCAGGACAGCAGGATCCAGCCTTGCACTTTCAACCTAAGCAAAACTAGATATTCCACAGCCAACACACTGCACAACACACAATGTTCCTGCAGGGCATGTTCTGGTGACCCCCACCTGAGCATCAGTGAGAGGTCACTACCTGCAATGAGTCCTGTGTGTTCCTCACAAGATTACAGGTAGCACACATTTACCCATGAAACAACCCACACTGAGGCAGTCTGACTGCTTCTGGAAGCCTTACTGCTTTTTCCACTGCGACAGGCGTGGAACTGCTACAGGAGACTGAGGAAAAGGGGGAAAAGGGTGATTCACTAAGTGTATGGATGCTGCACCAGTGAGGTGAGACCATTGTTTGCTCAGTTATCAGAAGTTCCTGTATGAAGGCATTGTTCAAGCTTAAGAGATCTGTGAGGAAAAAAAAAACAAAACAAAAACCAAGCAACAGCAGCACACAATGGATGCAGATAAGCAACGTCTGAACAAAGCCCTGGGCGGCTGCAAGACAAGGGGAAAACTTATTAGCCACAAGCATCCTATATCCTGCCTCAAATAAAGCAACACAGATGTTCTGCTAATGCAGGGCATGAAAAGACAAGAGAGCACTAAGCAGCTATTGAGCTCTCCACAGGAGAGAGGGTCAGTGTTCCACAGACGTTGGCTACAAAGATGTCCAAAGGATGGGCACAAAAAGCCTCATAAAGGGTCTGAGAATGTAACATCTCTCTGGTGACCGGTAAGGGCAGCCACCCTTACAGCCATGAGCCCCTCAGGATGTCTGCAAACAGGGCTTTTCAAGCCCAGCTCTGGCCCAGGAACAGAATGACCATTGTTTGAGGGTTTAGTCCCCGGGAGGGCTATCTCCACTGGGAAATGCACAGTCAGACACACACAGCTCAGGCTGCAGCACTGGGGACTGCAGCCCTCCGTGGCACAGGGAAACAGGACTCTGTCCACTGGGAGCTGCTGGATCCATGGGTCTGACTGAAGGAAATGCTCCAAGACCCACTTGGGTCTGCAAAGAGGGGTGCAGAAACAGCCCCATCACCTTTGTCCAAGTGCTCTGCACAGTCAGGGCTCTCCTCGAGTACTTCCCAAAGACAGAATTGTCAGCCCTCCATGACGCTTTCATAAGTCCAAAAAACCTGTTCCCTGGAAAATTCAAGCCACTTAACCAGCACATACTGGGCATCTTTTACTGTATCTAGAGGAAACTGCAACCAGAACATCATTTAACAGCCCGGTACACAAGAAACACTGAGCTGCAGAAGATCAAACCCCTCTCCTTCCCCTGTTTGTTTTTTTGTCTGTTTGTTTTTTCTTTACATGGTGTTTCCCATCCCACCCCCACTGCTGAAGTGGGAAAACTGTTTGCCCATACCAGTGGGTGGGATTTGAGCTGCCCATGGACTTGGTCCTGCAGATCATCCCAGCCCCAGCTGTGGAGAGAGGGGCTGGCACAAAGAGCCTGGGCGTGCTGCAGGAACTGCACTGCCAACACAACAGCACACGTGAAGTGTCACACACCAGGTGACAGCACAGCTCAGAGCCCAGCCAAGCTGGGGGGCTGCACAGGGACACCTCCCCAAGATGCTGCAAACACCAGCAAGGGGCACAGAACTACCCTTCAAAGCACGACAGCCCTCCTTTCCATTTACAAATAAACACTATAAAATATGAACATATTAATCTCTTCATTAGAAGTATCTGTGCTGCCACTGGCTACAGTTCCAATGTTTCAAGGGCATAAAGAATAAGATTTTCCCCCTCTTCAACTAAGAAATGTTTCTCTCTTACTGTCAGCAAACCAGCAATGTAAATGAACATTTGAAAGTCACTGTATAACTAAGAGTCATTTCATATAATCATATTTAAGAAACAGAATGCAAACAGAAAACTTGAGCTTCTTGGAAAAAGAGAACAGAAACAAAAATAGGAAGAGGCCACTAACAGGAACAAAATGGGTAAACCAGTGTTAGTCCAGATCCAGTCCTGTTCTGAATCCCTGCATATATAATTCTACCAGTTCTGTTACTCATTATGCTCATAAAAATAAACACAAATCTTTTCAAGCAACAGTTGAAGTTCAAGAGAGAACTTTCAAGATTATAAAATTTTCCAGACTCTTTCTAGAAATTTTAACAGGTTACTTTGGTCAAAACATTAAACACAATGTCGAGAATTCTCATTTGCTATCAGTTATCCATAGGGTCTCAGAGTAAAAATACTTTTGAGGAGTCATACATTTGGGGAAAAGAAAAAAAAAAAAAAA
>WEIU01001650.1:325413-402320 GCA_013389925.1 Aegithalos caudatus | reverse complement strand
TATATTTATTCAAACTCTACTGGACATGCACAAAAGCTTGACAGTCCTGCCATTGACCAGCTGAGGATTAAATAAATGTACCTTACCAGTGCCTTGGTGTATGTGATTGCCCAACCCCTTCTTCCTGCAGCTTGCTGTCTAGTCTGAGGCAAGAAGCTGCAGGAGTTTTTGGATTGGTGCTAGCAGCTTGTGTGGAGCACCTTGGGCAATGGGGATGCAGACTGGAAATTCTGAACCTCCAGGAAATACTAATAGAGGGCTATTTGATCCTGCTGCAGAAAGAGGGGCTGAAAGATCCTGTAGAAAGTTGCTGTGTGCAATGGGGGAGACAAAGGCATGACACACACTCTGAAGTTCATGTGACAACAGCCAATGTTTATTTATGGATGCCCCCTTTTATAGGGGTTCAAAATTCCCATGCTTACACACTTGGTTGGTCAGGGTCTCCACACTGCCCTGGTCACTGGCCAGGTACACATCTGCACTCTGGATTGAATGGAATTGGCTGGGGTCCCTGTTTGAGTTAGAATCCAACCTATCATTGCCTCATCTGGGGACTTGTTCACTTCTACTCTTTACCAAACCAGGCAAACTGGGGTTCTATTATGGCCAAATTTATCTGTGCAGCTTCAGACTATCTGTGGCTGTCACAGTTCCAGCTTTTGGTTTAAAAAATGCAAAGTGTTCTTTGTTACCCTCCTGCAAGGGCCCTTTGCAGACAGGATGACAAAGACAGCATGATGATATAAATGATGAGCCCAGTTTGAGTAAGGCTTTCCACCTAACTCCACAAGCCAAGTTTTCCTGGGTCAGTGATGTATCCCATGTGTCATCAGAGTTGTAACATTCACACACAGGAGCTGTCAGGTGACATCACCAGTAATACAGTCTTTCAAGCTGGCATGCCACAGTCTTATTACTTAGAAGTTACAAATTACAACTTAACACTACCAACAAGAAACAATTCAACTTTAGAACCATCAGAAAAACTAACAGAAGAGACAGTGTGTCTTAGTTCGGGTTTGTGATTCATGTCCTTACATAAATAAAGTCCTTAAATCTTTATATCTGGAAATAAATAAAGTCCTTAAATAAATTGTCACTTCTAGAGTCCCAGATTTGCATGAGGTAGGTGCACAAGATGTTCCAATCACTGCTCCACAAGCTCTGCTAGGGCCCATCAGGAAGTTGTTGCTTGTGGTCCTGGGCAGGATGCAGAGCAGGGCGTGCACACTGGCAGGTACCCACTGTGCTCCAGTATCCATGGAGAACACAAGCATATCCACATCCCCAAGTAATAAGATCCCAAGGACCTTCCCCTGATAAGGTCTTGCATCATTACCTTGGGTTTGGGTGACTGGGCATCTCTGGATGATTGTAATGATAAAAAGTGATTTAAAATGATTGGGTCCTGGGAATTTTCTAATACTGTTAAATGGTTTAGGGTATAGGTAGCTTTAGTCACTACTCTGTGGGGTCTCACCAGGCATTCACAGCCCAGCTCACTGGCCTGGTAGATGTCTGCATTCAGGATTGAGTGGGATTGGCTGAATCCCCTGTTTGAGTTCAAATTTAACTTGTCATTGCCTCCTCTGGAGACTCTTTTACTCTTTAACAAACTAGGCTAGTCAAATTAGAGTTCTGTTATGGCCAAACTTACCTGTGCAGCTTCAGACCAGCTGTAGCTTTCACATTTCTGCACCCTATAAGTTCTAGTTGTGTGGGATATGAACTTCAAATTCTCTTTACAA
Organism: Aegithalos caudatus; assembly: GCA_013389925.1. Taxonomy (NCBI): domain Eukaryota; kingdom Metazoa; phylum Chordata; class Aves; order Passeriformes; family Aegithalidae; genus Aegithalos; species Aegithalos caudatus. The sequence continues at coordinate 400,569 of WEIU01001650.1, read as the reverse complement.
CTTCTGTAGAAGAACATGTAACTGCTACTTTTTGATACTTTAAATGCAAGCAGTAATTTAAAAGAGGGGGAAAAAAGTAGGTTTGAATTCTTCATTCTCTAATCTCTTGTCTCTTACCCAGGACTACAGCAGAAATCTAACAGATTTCTGCTGTGCTTACTTGGGATGAAAGGAAGTTAGGCTGTGTCTAATAACTGGCAAGTGTAGCTTTTTATTTTTGTTAATATTAAATTTCAAGGGTATTTGGCAAACTTATTTGTGTGTTGCTATAGCAAACCTGTTGTATCTTGGAAGAGTTCTGGAAGTGAATGTAGCAGGAGTAGTTTTCACTTAATTTGTGTCAACAAATCTGTAGAGGATGTTGCGTCTGTAGACTTGTTTGTTCCCTTTCTTTCAATTTATAAAGGCACATTCAGTCTTTGATATAATTTTCTATTTTGGGAAGAATATGTTCTGTTGAACTTCTTTTCCCTTCAGAATGCCATGACTTTGGAGTCAGTTCATTGCCTGTTTTGATGTGATTTGTGTTGTACTAGATTTTGTCTAAATACACTGAAATATTTAGACTGATAAAAATATTTTTAGGAAACACTGCTCCTTTCCAGTGTTCCTCACTTGTGCTTGTTCCTGAACACTTTGTCTTAAATTTTTTCCTGCTCTCCTAACTCTGACTGGTTTATTATAGTCCAAGAGCAGCTTCTGTAAGCTTACCTCTGTTATTTTGGAGCAATATTCACCACTGCAGTTTTCTGGCTGTGGGGTTGTTTCTGCCCTTTATTACTTGCTTGTCTTTTGCTTTTACATTTTTTTTTTCGAACCTCCATTCCTGCCACGTGATGAGAGAGCTAAACACTGGGGTAGGTGCGTGGGAATAAAGGCAGAGGCACAGTTTGTCTCAGCTGATTGATGGCAGTGTCTTTGGTCTGAAATATCTGCCCCAGTTATTGCTGTGTCAGGTGAGTGAGCTTAGTCACACCGGGGCCGGCGCAGGCGGTTTGGGATTGCTGCTGCTGGAGCGTGCCTGCCAAGGCCTCCCTAGTGAGGTGTTGCCATGGGGAGGCCTCAAAACATACTCAAATCACTGTGTGTTAAATGATAATATGGAAACACCTTCATGTGTTTTAAGGGAGCTAAAAGTCCTCACATTTCACACACAGCAAGGCTCTGGTTTTGCTGCCATAACCTTGTGCCAGCGTGTTTGGAATCCCACAGGACTATGAGGTTGCAGTGAGAGCTGGGTGCTTATCTCATGTGCAGTCTTTGGGTATTTGTCTGTCTTCAGGATTTATTTTGTTGAATTCACTTTTACAAAGAAGGCAAAGAAAGGGTGTGAAGTTGCCATGTGATGTTCATTGGAAGGATGTGGAGTCAGGATTGTGTCTCCTTCCAACTTGGTACAGGGTGAGGAGAAGCTTCTTAATTGCCTTCTGAGACACATGATTATTTGAAAGAGGGCAACTGCTTCTCTCAGGAGGTGTATGATCACGTGGTGGAGTTTTCTGGTGGTTATTGTGGTTTTTCTGGTTGTGTTTTTGGTGTTTGCTTTTGGTGTATCCTCCCAACCCTCCTCAGCCTGTCAGCTCCGTAGGAGCCTCTGGAGGTTCTCACGCTGACCCCTGCCCATGCTGGTGAGCAGTCTGCAGAGGAATGTGTTCAGCAGCTGACATAAAACTCCACCATCTGGGTTCTCAGCTGTTTACTCTGAGCAGAACAGTTTGTCTGTTGTGCCTGGGCTCGAGCACACAGCACTTCTCAGCTCTGTTTAACTGCAGCTCAGCCTTCCCATGTGCATCCTCCTGTGTGCTTGCTGGGAGGTGGAAAACAAATTGAAATAGGTATGTGGAGTGGAAGGTGTGCTGTAACTCTCAGAAGCATTTAAAGTCTCAGAACTGACTGTTTTAAGCATGGGGCTTCTTCAAAATGCAGGTGCTGTGCAGAAGTGATCCTGGATGCATTAACTCTGGCAACTCTCCTATCAGACTACTAAGAGAAAAGCAGTTTAATCCAGTCTGCTATGTAAAAACCTCAGTTTCAACACTTTTAGTAAGTGAACAGGAGTATTAGAAATTTCTAAAGTGAAGAGGGAATGTTTGAGGGGAACAAGAAAAAGCCTGGTGCTGTAAAAAATTGGTTTGTTCTTGTCTCTGTCATGGATATTGAAAAGTGGTGCCCTAAACCGCGGTCAAAAGTGTGGGAAGTTGTAAGTGCCAGCAAGCTTAGCATCTTAATTATGGCCCATTTACCTGACAGGTAAGAGCTTTTCAAATTTTGCCTTTAGATTGCTGATGTCAAATGAAAAATACCTTGTAAAGCTGTAATGAATGGAATGCTGTAACACTTCATTTTCTTTTATCTTTCTAAAAACCTGTCTTTTAAATGTGTTTACAGGGACCAGCTACCTGTGTAGCATTTTCAAGAGATGGAGATTATTTTGCTTCTGGAGGTTCTGATGAACAGGTACCTGATTCATTTCTGAGTTATAATCCAGATTCACATTTCTTTAAAAGCTGCTGTGTTTTGTTCTCCATCATCAATGGGGAAAGCAAAAGGGTACCCTTTATCCAGTATGTCTGTACCATGCTGAAGCAACTTGCTGTCCTATTAACAACATCTCTGGAGGTCAAACCCTTTTTTTTTTTTTGGTGGTAATGTAGGACATGTAGCCTTCCAAGAAACCCATACTCAATTGCCAAACTGCAAACAGGCCCATTGCATGAGCCTGTGCTGCAAATACGTCCTGGTTTTAGCACAGTGTGAGTTGCCCTGCTGGAGACACAGATGGAATTCAACCCCCAGTAGTGTCTGAGTAAGGATCACCAGTCTTCAAAGAGCTGTGTTGCATTGCTCTTAATCCCCAGGTTGGTCCTGGTGGCAATGCCCATCTTTAACAGCACCTTTGCTAGCTGTGAAGGGACAGATTTGTCTATTCACTTTTTTTTCCCTGCTGCTCAATGGAATGGCCTTGTTGGTTAACTGTACAACAGTGAAAGAAAAATGATTTTATTTCATGCAAAGCAGTGATGCAAATTTGTAAATGAAGAATAAATGCTTCTTCTGATAACCAAATGAGCTGTCTGGATTCTTGGGTGTCTTTCAGACCTCTGAAGCCATTGATTGATTGCTCTTTAACTTTTTTAGACTTGTAGAGTCACTGCTGAGGGGTTTGCTCCATGGATTTCCTCTTGATGTTGAAATGATTTATGTCTTAGAGGCCTATTTTCTGAAATCAGTGCTGTGTTACAGAAATAGAGGCCTATAAGTGGGATTTAAGTTTGGTGTCCAGCTGACAAACTAGCTTAAGATCTCTAATGCTGGTCTTAGTATTAACTCTCCTTTTTGACTTTATAAATGTCTTTAAATATCTTTAAATGAATGAGTCTCATGATAAATGAGTGACTGGTGTAGCTGATAAATGTCATAATGCTGAGCATAGAATTTTAATTTTTTTTTTTGTTTTAATGGTGTGTTCTTCATGTTCCTTTGAAGTCCTCTTTGTCATTCTAGTTTAATGATGTTCTTGACCCAAGGAATGTTGAAAGAGGGCACTTATCCATTGAGAACTCAGTTAAACTGACTGTATTTAGTAACATATTTACAAAAAACATCCTTAATTTAATCAATGGCAAAGCTCTTCTAAGGAAACTTTTTGTGGATTTGCTGATTCTTCTCTGAAAAAAAATTACCTATAAGCAAACTTAGATGGAAAATTTTAATGGAGTTAACTTTCTTCTGCAGGTGATGGTGTGGAAGACAAACTTTGATACTGACTATGGTGATGTAGTGAAACCCCAGAAATATGTCAGCAGTGTGGATGGGAGCCATGGCACTGGGGTAGGTCAGCACCAGTAATTGTGCAGAGTTCCTTTTCAGCACACTTGGTGCAGCCTTAGAGTGTGTGACTCAGGTGGCTGAACTGTGGAATCATCTCTCCATGCTGTTCATTTGAGCTGCAAGACACCTGTTTTTAACTAACCTTGTATTGTTTGGTTTTGTTTAACTGTACTTACTTCATAGGGCAATTATATATAATGATCTTAAAAGGAAGAGAAACTTAGTGGATATATAGATGTGGTTTTTAGTAACAGCCCCTGTTTAGGACTGCGTGGTTCATAATGACATGAATGATAGTTCACAAGAAAAAAAGCAAATGTAAGCACCAACTGAACTTGGCCTTGCTAGCTGATATGAATCCCTCAGGCTGGTGTCAGTCCTGAAAATAGAATTCACAATATCTCTTCACTGACAGTCAGCAAAGAAAAAAAAATTGCTGTGTGTAGGTGTCACACATGACAAATAGGTGACATCTCGTACTGCAGCTTCTTTCCTGAATACCTGGAGACATGAGTTCATATCTGTTCCCTGAATCATGTGTTGAGACCTCTGAGTTCTGACTGTACCTGAGGATAAATCAGCAACTGAGTAATTCAGTGATGCACTGATCTAAGTGGAGCTGTTAAAAGTGACCCTTTAGAGCTGCTGCCCGTACAAGCTGCAGTTTCTGTGCATGGTGGTGATTCATTGAAATGTCTTTATTTTGTCTTGTCAATCTTTGGGTATTTTTGATACATTTGGGTGTAATTCTAGGATTCTGCCATGTGTTATTGCCGTGGTTGGTGTTTGGTTAATCTTGTTCAGCATGAGCTGTAAGCTGAAGGGCTTTCTGTGAACCAGGGCTCTGTGTGTGAGTGTCCTGCCCCAGCTGAAGGGCAAACTTCTGGCCAGTGTCTGTTGCTCTGTGGCAGTGTCTTTGACCATGTCAATTTAGATCTTTACTGGGGTACTGAAGTTATCTCAAACACAGTGGTGTTTTTATTTAATATGGCTTCAGTCCATTGCTGGAGATATTGGGATAGCCACGGTATTTTGGGATGGACAGGATTTGAGTTTGCAGCTCTAAGCCTGATGCCCTTCTATGTGAAGTGCTGTGTAAAGAAAGCAAACAAAACCTAAGTTTGGTTAATGTAGAGTTAGTGGGAGAGCATGGGAGGAAGCAGGCACTTAAAGAAGGAGGTGAAAGTGTTTATTGATCCTTGGCTGGTTTTGGCTAAATCTGACTTCTTCCTTTTCCTCCCCTCCTGTGTTCTAACTCTAAAGTTATGCAGGCTATGAAACTATCAGTCCAATGACCTCCTTGTTTATTAGCCTATTGAACTGGTCTAGCTTTGAACTCTATCTGCTTTAATTTAAAATATGGCATAGCATAATACTGGGCTGAAATAAGCATAGACACATCCTTTCTGGGAGAAAAACAACACTTTTGGTTTGTAACATGCCAAAGAATGGCTTAAAAATGTAGACAAAATATCAGCTAATGGGAAATGATGGTAAATTTACCTTCTCCTGTGCTGCTTTATTGCCAGAGCATACTGTCCAGTAGTAATTTAAAGGAAGAAAATGCCTGAGTTCCTCTAAAACTTTTTCATTATAAAACTTAAGATGTCCATTGAAGGGAGCTACTGAACAAATCCCTTGAACAATGACTAACAACCCTGAACATCTGTGCCTCCAACACAAGTGCTCCCCTGTGGAAGAGTTTACCTGGCCAAACATGCAATAGATGCTGCTGGGACCAGATGTTTGTGTGCCACTGAGAGGCAAATCTGTGTCATGTGCTGGCAGTGGTTTGCTCTAGTGATGCTCTGAGCCTGCAGGAAACAGAGCACTTGGTGTTCTCAGGTGTAGTGTGTTGGTTTGGAGCAGGAGCTGTCTGTTTGCAGAGGGAGAAATGAACCCATGCTCAGTCATGCAGCAGAAATATACTTTGGTTTGGGGTCCTCAATTACTTCAAGGGAGTTTTCTTGAGCTGGCACCCCAATGCAAGCTATGGCTTGGGCATGCAGCATGGGAGCTGCAAAATACAGCTCATACTGTATCCCTGGATTAAAGCAGTTCAAACTGCTGAGGTTAGGAGGGGAGGAATAAATAATGTCCTCTGAGAGCTTGTTTTGAATACCTTTCAAAACAATACCTTTCAAACCTTTGCTAGGTTAAGATTAAATTTAGAATTGATCTGAAGTGTTCTTTGCAGTTAAAAAAGAATCTGATATCTCTGAAAATGACTTCATTTGCTATTTAAAGTATAACTTGAGGATGAGGATCTTGTCCCTTACACACTCGTGCCAGTCTCCTCTTTTATGTGAATGTCATGTTTTGTATTTTTCAGAAGTACATGGTGCTGGGCTCTTTAAGAGTACCACCACTCCTGCAACTCACTGCAAGACTTAAATTTCACTGTATTTTAATTTATTTCTTGTTTTGAGCCAAAACTTTGCTTGCTTTTTTAATAGTGAATTGCTTATTTTGGTGGTTTTTGGGTAGGTGGGATAGTTATTTTCTGTCAAATTCAAACTTGAAGCTGCCACCTGCAGATCTTGATTTCATGCCAAGGTCACCTTTTCCTTCAATGAAAAGTGAACCTACTCCTTCTTTCTTTACTGCTGTGTTAGTGTGCCAGGATTCTGCCTGTTGAATAATCCTGATATTTTTGCAGACATTTCAGGATGTAATTACATTTAAAATAGGCATATGGGTTATTATTTAGTTTTGGTATCCCTAAAATACATGAACACTATTCTTGACACATCTTGAATCTCTTTTCACCCTCAAGTCCATGACTTGCTGTGTAGCTGTATAAATTTTTTTTTTTTTTTTTGTTAAGCATTGTGAAAGCTTAACAAAATTAATGTTAATTAATGAAAACAGTGGCTGTATAAAACCACTCAGTACAATATCTGGTTTCTCACAGGGAGAGGCTGACTAACATGAAAGAAAGAATAACTGAATACAGACATTAAAACTGTCATCAAGTTGAATAGGGAGAAAAAAATCCTAAATAAGGTGTGGGATAAGAGTCATGAAATATTGTCAAGGTTGGTGACAAGGAGCACCTTTGCCCCAAACCAATTTTCACTTCCCTGGACAGAGGGAGCCTGGAGCCTTTAGCAGATTCTGGTTGGTTTAAGTTCAGTATGAATCAGGGTATTGGATGTGTTTGTTACAATGGACACAAACTCCTAAGTTGCTCTGCTCACCTGCTTGTGTTTTCTGTGAACACAGGAGGCTTGGGAGATGCACCCTCCTTTGGAAGTAGAACTGATCAGTGCAAGCACTGATGCAAATGAGAGGGAAGGACACCATGGGCTGCAGAATTGCAGTCATGGCTGCTGTGAAGGCATGGATGTGAAAGTGTGATAAACCACTAAAGCTGTCAGAAGTGAATTCTAAGTGTGTTAGCTTGGATGTGAGACTGTAAATGTTAGATCAGAAGTAGCACCTCTGCAATAAATGCTTGCTCTTAAATGATAGGTTAACAATTGTTGCTTTAAACTGTTGCATAATCACCTTGAAACCCAAAGTTCAGGGCAAGCAGTGCTGGTGTGTGCAGTGGGAAGCTGATGGGAAGAAAGGAATCTTGTAGTCCTGTGCCTTGATCCGTTGGGTGTGCTTGCTTTGATCTAGAATCTAAAGGGTAAATTAATGCTTTATGCTGCAATATTGAGTGGTGAGGACCTAAAGGAAAGTCAGGATGAGAGGAATGGATTTCATAGGTGATTTCAGACATATAGGCTCTTTCTCTTGTCTGGGGTCAGTAACTGTGAGCATTTGGGTTTGTCTGGTGAAGAGTTGTGTAGGATCAGTTCCAAGGACCTGTTCACTGTTCTGATAAGTTATAAAAACATTCAAATATGATTTATTTTTTTCCAGAGAGGGAAGATAATGTGTTTTATTTTGGGGGTTTGGTGGTGGACCGTTTTTTTTTGTTGTTGTTGTTTTTTTTTTGTTTTTTTGGCAAGTACAAGGAAAGCTTTGCATGTGTGGTAGCAGCTGACATGAGTGTGCAAGAACACTTATTTCATTATTGGACAGATTTGCTACTCTTGTAACTAATTCCAGGAAGGCTGTGTATGGTCCAGTACCACAGCACATGCTGAATGGTTGATGTCACAGGGACAGTTAGAAAGTGCTTGGCTGTTTATGTAAGCTTGTTTGTCTAAACACTGAAAACTGTGAACAAAAGCACTGTAGTATAAGCTAAGTGGGCAGATAGTTTTTCTGTGAAATAGTATGGAAAATAGGGAATATGCATTGATACAGAGATGTTTTGCTCAGGTTTAAACATAAACCTTCTGGAGACGTGCTGTAACTGTGCAAAGTGTTACTTTTCAAAGGAGGAGCTTTATGAGGAGACTTTAGCCTCTGTCTAATGAAAAGTACTTTAAAACTTGCTTGTGCTGAGACAGACTCAGAAAGAGGTAATCCCTTGGTAGGGCAATTTGGGAGATGTGGGCAGAAGGGAGAACTGTCCTCTGACTTTCTCTTGCCAAAAAGTCTTTCTGCTCTTCTGAAATTCAGGAGCACAAATGTCTTAAATATCCTTAGCTCTTATGAAGTTAAATGGCACTCAGTTGTGGAGATACCAAATTTCTAGGCATAGCTGACCTTCACAAAGGAAAGCTTGGTAAGAGCAGCACTTCAGCAGAAAGGACTTTGAAACAAGTAGCCTGTGACACCTCAGATGCAGCTTTCAGCTAAGACAACATTTAGGCTCTTTTGATGCTCCTGAGTTTAGAGCTTTCTCCAGGTCATGGACTGTGCTTATTTCTTCAGTGGTAAATTATCCAAACTGGTCCTGTTGGACAGGATTGGAGGCAAATTCCAGAAAATGTGATCTGATCAAAGTTGTCTGAAGTCCATAACTGCACATCCAGAGCTGACTCCACTTCTCTCCTTTTGCTGGTTGGGTTTGTTTGGTAACCTTGGGTGCCTCCAGTGCTCAGCCTATGGTCTCATGCTGACTGCAGCAGTTCATCCTGTCAGCTTGTCCTTTTGTAAACAAATTCCTTCTGAATTACTCATAGGCCAGATGTGCTTCTCTTTTTTTTGACCTTTTGGCTTCCAGATTGGTAACTACATCTAATTTTGGCATTTGTTAATACTTATGAATCCTGTTGTACCTTTTTTTTTTTTTTTTTTCTCACTTGCTCTGAAATTCCTTCCTGGGAATCAGTTTCATTGCTGCAGCTCTTTGCAATGGGATGTGAATGTGGGTTTTTGTTTGCACCTTTTCCACCCCCTTCTGTTTATTTAATTTTAAGCATTGTAAGGGGAGGATCCTGTATTCAAGAGTAGGGATTCAACTTTCAGCTTATGGCAAAGATGTGGTCTGCAAAATGATTATTTTTCCTGATCTGCTATCACCTTACTTTTCTGAGAATTCCCACTCCAGGAAGCTTTAGTCTGGTGCACAATTGCCTTCCTCCTGGAACAGGTAGGTAGATTGTTTCCTTAAAAGAACAGTGTGATGTATACTTGAGATGTTTCCACTGTTCTCTATCCTACTTGGCTGTTCAAGCAGAAACTTTGTGGGGATGAGCAGGAGCCTTGCTATGATTGATCACAGGAGCTCTTCCCTACATCCTTCCCAAGCAGGGAGGTTGCAGGTGGTTACCCAAAGCTGCCTTATCTTTTATTAAAGGAAACACTTATCTAAGCCTGTTTGGAGATGTGACCTTGTAATTGTTTTGTGAGGGAACAGATCTCAAACAGGAACAGAGGAAAAGAGATTGAGAGCAGCCCTGAAGAGAAAGATTTGAGGATGTTGGTTGGCAAGAAGCTTGACCCAGCAATGAGCACTTGCAGCCCAGAAAGCCAAATGTGTGTGGGGCTGCCCCCCAAGCCCCGTGGGCTGAGAGCTGATCCTGCTCCAGCTCTGGGGCTCCAGGGGAGGAAAATGTGTTGGGGAGGGCTCAGAGGAGGCCATGGGGTGGTCAGGGGGCTGAAACACCCCACCTGTGGAGACAGCCTGAGAGAGCTGGGATTGTCTAGCCTGGAGAAGACTCCAGGGACACCTTAGAGTTCCTTCTGGTACCTAAAGGGGCTACAAGAGAGCTGCAGAGGGTCTTTGGACAAGGACATGGAGTGACAGGATGAGTGTCTGGGGGAAGAGTGTAGGAGAGAGGAAAAGGCAGCACCCTCAGCTTGGCTTTCCAAGGGCCTGAATGACTGCAGCAACCTACAACAGCTTTGCCTGGTAGTGGATGCAGCAGCTGTGCTGCTACAACTGTTTTCCCTTGTGCCCTGGTTTGACAAGATTTCTTCCAGAAATAAGAGGATCAGCTTTTAATTTCTGTCATCTTACAGTGAATAGATTTGTTCTTAGACCTGGAACAATAAGGCAAGTCCTGACAAGTCATTATTGGTCAGAATAAAAATTGCCTTTTAAGTTCAGCATCTCAGGCTAATTAATGTAAATTCTCCCACTTAGGATGCTGCTGTATGTGGCTTGTTTTAATGCTTGAGTCATAATTCAAAGAAATGAGATGGAAGCAAGATATTTAAGTTTTTTTTCAAGCTGCTATTCTGTGCCAGCTTGGAGATAGATGAAGTTAGCTTCAGCTTTAAAAGTTTCTAAGGTCTCAAACATTTCTGCTAAAATTCAAACTTCAGGCAAGAGTAAGAAAAAGTGCACGTGTTGTGTCTGTGTCTGCATTTACATATACATGGCATGCATTTTTATACATGTATATAAATAACAAAGTAGGTATGCACTATGGATGTTAGTATGTATATATCTAATTCAGTGGGAAAAGACTAATTATTCTGATGAGGGGAATGAACTGGAAGCAGTTGCTCCCACTTCAGGAGATCACTGTGTGTTCTGCATTGGAGGCTGATGCTTTTGGTGTAAAAGAACCTGTAGCTGAACAACCCAAGGCTGAGAATAAACACTTTTTTCTAATGTTTGGCTGCCTTTTCTTGGGAGTTTTTCTCCAAAAATCAGGACTAGAAAGAAGTACTTCAATTCTTGGTGACATTTCTTAAAAATGTTTTTCTTATGGTTTTGTTCCTGTTGTGGCTTGGTTCCACACTAAAGTGTTAATTTGAAATTTTTGTTATTGCAGTTCTCCAGGAGCAGTATTAGACAGTTGATCATCACCTATGCAGCAATAGTAATTATTCCATACTGAATTCTGGAACACCTCTTCCTATTTCCTAAGGAAATTCTAGGACTGATGGGAGGGGAAAATTGGTTAAGGGAGATAAAATGCCTAAGCAAATCAGGAAACACAAATCTAAAATGTTGAAGTCCACCCTTAGCTTTTCCTTCTCAAGAAATACAGACTTGCTTTATTTTTATTTTTTTTAACAATTGGTATTCATTAAGTTTTATCTATCTCATGTCTTTCAATGTCTGGCATTACTATTTCTCATTTCACTCTTCTCATGAATACCATTTGTGCTTTTGGAAATGCAATATGTGCCAAACTCCCATTTGTTTTCCATGTTACCTTGAAGCTGATGGTACAACTGTCTGTCCTGATTTAAAAGTGACACTTACAGACTGTAGGGGTAAGTAAACTGGACCAACAGACAGTGAACCACAGAGCAAGGTCACTGAAATGTGGGAAGGGAACAGCTTCTCTCTTCTGCTGAGGACCTGCTCGTGGCTGGAGTTGGCCAAACAGGGTCACTTGCACAGACAGGATGCTGGTACTCCTGCAAGCAAATCCAAATTCAGTCCAAGTGCAGCCTTCTCTGTGTGGACAGGCTGTTTTGTACATTTTTGAGTGCCTTAGCTGGCCCCTAACTCTTCCCCTGTTTCTGTCCTTCCGGGCACTTTGGTCAGCAGAGCTGGATGCTCTGATGCTGTTTCATTTCAAATACACGAGCCTGTTTCATCCTTCTGCCAGTGCTTCACTTAGGCTTTGGCACAAGAGTGACTTGGGATTTAAATGGGTTTGAGATGTCCCTATTAACTCTTATTTCTTCCTGAGTTTATCAGGAGCTTAATATTTATTGGCCTATGGTGAAACATGGCTGTTAGAGTAGAGCTGCCAAACCTTAGTGGTTTTTTTAGTAACACCAATAGGGGAGGAAGGTTCTGCATAAATAATTGCATCAAACATGACATACTGTTTGTCTGAAGCAAAAATAAAAGGTGAGCAAAGGCTCTTCACCTCCCTTCTCTTTTCTCTCCCTCCTAAATTCCCTGCATTATTGCAACTTGAATTCTGACATAGGAGTTGAGCGTGGATGAATGGTCATATAAATTGTTTCAAAAAGCTAATTTAACTTGTGTCCTAAATAGAGTTGTTACCCTATGCTGGTCTGGACAGCAGATGTGGAGTAATGCAAATTTTGAGGTGAGTGATTCCTTCAGGAATTTCAGTGCTGCCTTGAAGAGGGGATGGCTTTCCAAGCCAGAGAAATGTCCCTGTGCTCAGTCAATGACACTTTGTGTGCATCTGGGGGAACTGAGGTCACTTCTCAGCTTTTCATCAGCCTTCCTGTCTAGAATGGGGTCCTCCCTCTGACCTTCCTGTGGAGCTTACCTTGAAGCTGATGTGCTTCCACTGGATGTCACTGTTGCTCTTCAGGAACTCTTTTAAAGTATTTCACCTGTGGTGAAAATGACTCCTCAAAATAGACTTTTAAAGGCATTTCTCTTTTCTTTGGATTAGTAGAACTGGGGTCCAGATCAACTGCATACACCACCTTTGAGGGTTTTCTGCTGCTCTGTTTTTAGGGGAATTTTTTTCAGCTAAGATAATGAATTTGATTGCACTAGGGAATTTTAATACATTGAAGGTCTGTGTTGAACTGAACACATTGGATGTATGTGTTGTTTAAGGGGTGTGCTGTCTTTCTAGATACTTGAAAATTAATTATGGGGAACATCATACTGTCTTAAAAAACCCCACCAAAACACAAAACCCTCGAAAGAGTAAATACACTGTATTAATTAATTGAAAGGGACTTAAAGGTGGAGCTGAACCTACCCCCTTCACACCACTCAATTCTTCCCATCCAGTGCAGAGAGGTGATGAAAAGGGAAAAGAAATATTTCCTCTGGACTGAATTATAAGAATCCTACATTTTATTAATAGGTGTAAAACTGAGGTAGGGAGTTCTTGTATCAATATGTCTTCTAAGGATCACCATTTAAGAAGCAAAATGGCATTTTTCAGCTGTCTTGTGCAGTTTGCTACCCATGCACATGTGTTGTTTAGTTCATACCTGCCCCCAACCCCTGATCAGCACTGGAACTGCTGGCCAGGATGCTGTTTAGCCAGAACAATTTTCATAAGAGGCTCAGTAAGAGACCTCTGGAATGAAGGCTGATTAATTTTCCCCTTCCCCCAAGTAGTTGCCTTGTGCTGTCTTTAAGTGGTTGCTATAAATAAATCACTTCTGTTTTCCCTTTGTCACTGAGAGCTGTATTGTATTCTGAAACTGCTCATCTCTTCCTTTAATGTTCAGCTGCTCCTTGCTCTACTCCCAGTGTTTAATACACAGATGTTGTAATATTTAATGGCAGAGACATTTGTTTGGTTGTGCCGAATAAATTGCACACTTGAACTCTGGGTGAGGTGAATTAAACCTCTGCAGCAGTGCCATTGTTTCTGGTGCCTGTCCCCAGGATTCAGCTGGCACTTCACCCACAGGTGAGTCAGATGAGAGCACAGGTGTCTCTGCCTGTAATCTTGATGGTCATTGGTACTGAGACTGACACAAATTTCTATTTTTGCAATGTTTTTCTAAATCTGTTAAAATTTAAATTCCTGGTGGCTGGCTCAGATGACATAAATTGTCATTAGAAGGGTTCATGGAGTCTCTCTAAGGCTGTAGGTTTCTAAGGGTTTTCTTGTTCATTCTTGGGAACAGCAGGTGATTTAGTCTGCTCTTACAAAATTTGTTTCAGTCTGGAGGCAATTTGGTTCTTCCTCAGCTGGGTGCTCACTTCCTAGAACCAAATAATCGAAGACCTTGGTCAGTTGGAAGGCTCCTTTCTGGAAGTCACTGCTGTGACCCACAGTCACAGTGTTTATTGCTGGCTGGCTGTGTCCCTGCTTTAGACAGAGGCACTAACCCAGGATATCACTGCTGAAGGCTGTAGCTGTAGGATGTCTTGATGATGGGCACTAAGGAGCCTTTCAAGCAGCTGTGGTGTTTGAAATGGGACACTATGCCATGCTGTCATGTTTCTGTTTTTAAGTGTAGATGCACTTCTGTTCTTGGGGCTGTTGCCCTCAGGAGCCCCCACGGCCTTACTGGAGGTGGGTTTTTGTGGGGGTGGTCCATGGGTACATGGCCTGTGAGGTGAGCAGCAGAATGGGGCATCTGACAGCTCTGGCTTCAACTTGACATGATGAGGGACCACCTGACCCCTAAAACATCAGTGTGGGAACATCTCTGCAGTATTGGCTTTGCCAGACTCTTAAACTTTGTGAACTGTAGCAAAGAGAATATAGACTCAGAGTTCAACCCCGAGGCTTTTTATGAAAAGCTCTCTGACATATGCTATAAAGATAGATGGAGAAAATCTGTTGGTACAGTCATTTTTCTGCTCTGTGAGTCAGCTTGTTCTAATGGGTTTTGAAGAGGATAGCTCATCATCATTTGGGGTTTTTAAGTGCAGGTTGTATGCAGTGTTAGCTCACTAAAATTTCTGTTGTGCCATGATTGACTGGCCTGAAGTTACATCCTCAGTGTAAGCCAGTCAGCCTTAAAATAGAAAGAAAATGTTTTTTTGATGCTAGTTACCCATTGAAAAGCAGTGGTTTGTGGTTTTTGTTTGTTTTCACATTTAAATTTAGGCAGCAAATAGCAGATTTTAAGACTGGATTGATCTCATCTTTGCAAGAATATATTTTAGTTGATTAAATCAATGCATGGTGAGCAATGTGTGGCTCTTCAGCTTCCTGCAGCACAGGAGGAGCTGGAGAGTGGCTCCCATGCCAAGGCTGTGTGACCTGGAGTGTGTTGGGCAGGGGCCTGGAGATAATCCACAATATTCAAGCAGGTAGGAGGAAGGAAATTAGCAGAGGCTGGTGTGGCTGGTACCACCTGATATCCAGCTCCATCCTGGGCCTGTGGTGGAGCACAGTGATCCCTGTGGAGCAGCTGTCATTTAAAATTCGCCTTTTTTCCTGCTCCTTCTGTAAAACTGGCCATGTGAGGCTTGGCTGAAGGAGGATGGTTTGGTGTGCAGGCTCAGGAAGAGTGGTCAGCTCCTACTAGCAGTTGGTGGCCAGCAGCAATAAGGCATTCTCCTGTCCAGGTTACTGCTGCAGCCTCTTCTGTTTCTCTTGCTCACCCCCTCCACTCTCCACCTTCCCTAGGTACTCACATTTCTGCTCCCTGGAGTACTTACTGCATATTTTGCCTGTGTGTTGAGCTGGATCTCAGCCATGGTAGCCTTTCTGTGGCCTCAGTCAGTGGCTCTCAGCAGCACAAGGGGGTTTATGTATATTTTTAAAATATATAAATTTTTTGTATGCATATATATGTATCTTTGTTTGGTGGTTAAAGTTATGTGAACTGGTTTTGCTGCAGTTTATTTGCACATCTGCACACATCTGGCATCAAATACAGAGAGGAGCAGGTAGATCAGTACTGAGCTGGTGAGAAATGCATTTCTGCTGTTGCATAGGAGAGAAGACAGGCAAATCTTCATTTCTACTTAGAAAAAGTGCATGTGGAAGAACTTCTGGAGATTGTTTTTCTGTCTGTCAGAATTCCTTGCTGCTTTGTTGATTTGTAAACTTTGTGTGAGTAATAAGTGCATGGAATGGAGCTGCACCAGGCATTGGGCCATGGAGAAGTGTGTTTTCAGAGCTGTGATCTTGGCTTTCAATTCAAATGCTGTCCACTAGTGTAAATTGAGAAACTGAAGTCTGCAGTTGCTTAACCAGTTGGCTACCTCCTCTAGCTAAACTTCTCTGAACTGCCTCTACTGGCAATAATGCAGATAAACAATTCAAATAGTGTTTGTTCTAAAAGAAAGATACCATTTTGAAAGAAAAGGAAAGAAGAATAGGTTCTTTAGTAGAGATCTATTTGTGTTTTTCAAATGTAATTTATTCTGAATGAAATATTCAAGCTTGCATAACTAAAACAGTTGAAACTTCAAAGTAAACTTGTTCTTAATCTCGCTAAGGAGGAAAACCAGTTCAAGATATAAACAAAATTAAAATTACTGAATCAAAACAGTTCCAATGCATGTTGGGACATCTTGCTTCTGCTGAACTTAACTATGATAGAAATGTCTTTGCCTTCTTTCAACTACCAAACATGGAGAGAGGCTTTAACTTTATTGTTGGAGTGAAATAATCAGATTCCAGTGGGGTAGCTTACTTAAATCCTGTCATTGGGATGTAGTGCTTCCCTAAGCAGCTCCAGTAAATCTCCACTTACCTGTAGTCTGTGCCCGTGTGCCACAAGAGCACACCAAAGTTCTTTGCACATAGAGAATTTGAACCTTGCAGGATTGCTTCAAGATTTTTATCTAAGGTTTGTCTTTCCTGGCCATGGTTTAAAAACAAACAAAAGCACACACAAAAAAACCCCAGAAAATAACAAAACCACCTTCCACCTGGAGCAGGCAGACAAGTCAGCAGAAGCTTTTCCTTTTCCAGCTGTGGCAAGAACAATTCCTTTCCTCCTTTGCCTGTTTTTAATAGCAGAGACTGTCCCCATAAAGTGTCCTTTACTGTTTACCCTCCATGGAACAGAAATCCCTGTGCAGTTGTTTGCATTGCAATAGCAGATTATGTCTGTTTATTTTTCTAGCAGTCAGAAATGGATTGTGGCAGTCATCATAAGAAAACAAAAACTCAGGATTCTGGTAGGACCCATGAGCAGCAAGAAGAGGAGACCAGTCTTGCAAATACCCTGGAGCATATTATGGGACAGCTGGATGTTCTGACTCAGGTATGGTTTGCTCTTTAATTTGTTATGGACAAAGGTACCTGTGACTGGAAGAATTGAGTTTTGCAGTAGTTTCATAGAATAGTAATATGGCTAGTTCAAAACCTCTGCTTTTTAGTAGTATTTTGGTAAGTCTCTCATAATCTGCTTCTCAGCTTATCTCTGTCAGTTCTCTCACACCGACTTCCACCCTTAGGCCCTGCTCTTCCCCAGTTTCTTTTTGCTGCAGCTTAGTGGATGCTGCTGGAGCCAGCTCTGATAGACTGTTCTGTTAGCCAGGGTTTATCTAAGGTGATGCCTAAAGGAGTAGTTGGCAGAACAATTCTGTTTTGGTGAATAATCTCTGTCTCTCTTCCCTCCTTCGTACTCACAGCCTATAGGCGAACTCTGCTCAGATCCTGCTCATTTCCCCCACCCAGCATTCACCTACACAGTCCAATTTCTGCAGAATCCTCCTCCCATCAACAAGTCTGGGCCCTTCTGTGCCTCGTTGCTGGAACATGCTTTTCACCCACAGCTGCAAACAACTAATCCCTTGCTAAAACATTAACAAACAGTTCTTTCTTGGAGTCACTAAGCAATGCTTGAACAGAACCAGCCATGAATGGTGATAATCATAGAATGTGTTTACTTAATAAGAATTTGGGGATAGAAGTGTTTTGATTAACTAAATAACTGCTCCTTGCTCATTGTGGAGAAACACTGTTTCTGGTTGTCTGGACCTGAATTTCATTGTGTTTTTTTTTAAGGTATGTGAGAAGCAGGGAGAAATGGAATGGTAAACATTGGAGGTCTCCTGTAGCTGAGGCCTTGGTGGTAGGATGGAAAAATCTGTTGGGAGGGTTTTTCTGTGAGTTTAAATATTGTTTCTGAGGAGGAACAAGTAGGTCTTAAACACTTGGTGTTGAACATACCGATTAGTAGTCTGAGTTAGCTCTCTGCTCTTGAGAGAGTTAACTTGTCAAAGTACTTGTCAAAGAGTGTAAAATGATGGGTTGGAAGGCCCATCAGGAGATTGAAGGCTGATTTAGGGATTAAAAAGCATGCTACAACTCCAGGCAGTCTAAAATAGTGTAGGATGAAACCCAAAAGGTATTTAAGTTCACTTGGCAGAAATGCAAAAAAGCACTTTTGCTGTGATCTTTAAAACACTGAACATTGGAGGAGGGGAGGGAAATTTTGTGTGACACTGGGCCCTCATACTTGTGATTAAAAAGCAACCCAGTGTATACACAAAATATTTTAATACTGTTTTTACATATCCCTAGTAAGCTTGGAATGTGATTGTTATCTTTATTACATAAATCACATCCACATTTCTGATGATGGATGTGTACTAGCTCCTTTTCAACTTCATAGGTGTTTAGAGGAGGCAAATATTGCAGTAAACAGTAAGTGTGGGATTTAACCTAAATATAAGCAATGCAGATATCTCTGTCGAAGATATTGTGTAACTGTAGAAAATTCTAAATGTTGTTTCAAACCTAGCAGAAAGAGAAACTGAGATCAGTGGGGGAGGAATAAATTAGTATGTTATAGGATAAAATTGGAAATAGCCCTGAAATAGTAAAAAACCAAAAAGATGCCTTGAATGTGTTCTTCAACCTTTTACCTTTCTTGTAGCATTTTTACCATCTCTGAAGTACTTGGTTGTACTCTGTGGGTGTTGTATTAACACCATTTAAATGCATTTGTACAGGTAGCTGTCCCTGACGTGCTGTTTTCATGCCAAGGTTTTGATATTTAGCAGCGACACAAACTGACACCAAACAAACTTTAGCAAATGAGCCTGGAAGAATTCCTCATTCCTGGACTAAGGCAGAAGGCACCTCAGAGAAGAGGGATGTGGGCAGGTAGCAAGGCAGATGTGGGGAGCATGGACTGGCATGGCTGAACTCTGGCTCTTCCAGCTTTGGCTGGTGGGAGAAGGGAATGCAGCTCCAGCAGAGCCACTGTTACCCCTCTTCCTGCAATTGGATGTGCTCTGGTGGGAGGTGTGGTGTGCAGAGATCCAAGTGAACTGGAGGCAGTGCCTGGTGGTGTGGGGCTGGTTGTCTTTCCAAGGCATTTCTGCCAAAGCACAAATGGATGCTCCCTGCAGGCAGGAGATTCCAAACAATGTGTGTGTGTCAGCTTTGGGCCTGCTGACTTCTCTTTGGGAAGGGAGGACACCACTGCTTCTTCAAAACAACAGAAAGCTTTCATAAATAACACTTAACAGGTGTCACTGTTTTCTCTTCTTGGAGAAGGGCTGAAGATGCTCTAGTGCTCTGTTAAAATCATAATTCCTGAGTATTCTGTGTTTCTTTGGAGAACTGAGGGCATAAGCAGGGCCATCCAGTTGAGGGGAAAGAACATGTGACATTTCCAGAAACCCTCTATTGACATAGCCATCCATGGACTTTTCAGGAATTTAACCTGTTAGCTCCGTGGGAGCTTGGGTTCATTTCTGATGTGGTACCTTGAGTTCCTGTGTTCATTGGAGATACAACACTGTGTTACCATCATGTAAAGGGCTGGTGGGGGAAGGTTAAAGTTGTGATAAACTACTTTGGGAAATTACGCAGCTCTAAGCCAAATTTATTTTCCTAATATTTTTTTTCTGTAGCTGTCATTTCAAGGTTTAAACCTGGTATCATGTAGAAGTGGGAAGAGGAGAAAATACTTCCAATTTCTGCTGAAAGAGGTGATAGTAAGACATCAGCTGTGGGCTGTCATCTCTTGCCAGCACACAGCTTTGTGCAGAGCTGCACACTTGAAGCTGCATCACCAATTATTAGTACCTTCCCTCTGCTGGCAGTAAATTTCCAGATGAAATGAGGTGTCATGTGCTTGGATTCAGTGAGATTGTTTTTATTCAATTCAGAGGTTTCTTCCAGCCAGTCACCAGTTGCTGAGGCTGGGGAGGTGGTGTTCCCCACACAGGAGGATACAGCAGAGCAGACCAGCTCCTTCAGCTGGGCACTTCAGTTCTTATCAGAGAGAGATGGATCAAGATAATCCAGTGGCTGTTGTATATCACAACTAACAGTAACCATGAGAGTGAATAGAAGCTTTGCTAAGCTTCATTCTTATGTTATGATTCAATTCTTTAAAGTTTTGGCAACTTCCTTTCAACTGGTCTTTGATTCAATGAAACCTCTTTTTCCTCCTCCTCCCCAAAGCTGTCAGGATATCTTTTGTTTTACTTGTAAGAAAGTGGTCTAAGGTGACTTGACAGATCTTCAGATTTTTTCCTAAAAGCACTTTGTGTTTGGCCTTACATGGCTCTTTTTCAGAAGAGTAGCATATGCTTAATAATTCTGCTGCCTTGAAGAGTGCAGTTGAGACCTGGCCATAAGCCAGTTGTTCCCAGTATTTTGCATTACTTAGATACCCTGGTTCCCCTCTGTAGGAAAACAGGCAATTCATATCTGGCAAAGGAATGAGGAAGATGAGAGTAATAAATGTATGATACTGATGCTTTGCTCCTCCCTTTCCTGCTGCTTATTCTCTTGTCAATGTCTCAGTATTTAAAAATTCTCTACTCTCTTTTTGTTCTCTGTTTCAGAGAATAAAAAAGGATGAAAATGCAAACTGTTTATCAATTTAGTTGTTTTTATTGAAGACTGGATCTCAGTATCTCAGTGCCTATATGAAGAGTTGAGGTGAATATTAAAGTTTAAGGAGAAAACAAGGTGATTTTCTCTCTTGGGTAACCTGGCACAGAAAGGTGTGTTTTGGGTGAAACAAAAATGTAGCAGACATCAAAGATTTGCTTGGTTGAGGTGCATTTCCTGCATTTACAGCTGAGCTGCCCTTCTGAAAAGATCCTGGCTGCAGTGGAAAACTTGTATTTGCAGTGATCATTTTCAAACAGTTTAATGTACTTTTGTCCTCACTCCAAACACCTCCAGCTGCTGTGTTCACTCTGTTCATCTGTGGGCAGCAGGCACTGAGGCAAAAACTGCTGGTTTCATGTGGGAAGGAAGATTTCTTCTCCAAACCAAGAGTTCACAACCAGGTTAGCATAAAATTCATAAATAGCTGAGATAATCCACCCACAGGAAATGGCTTTATGTGCTTCCCCAAACTAATCTTGCATTGAAGCTGGGAGAAAACAACACAGTGAAATGGAGAAGACTTGATAAATCTGTAAAATAATCCATAGCCTGAACTGAAAGACAATCTAGCTCATGTGAGATTAAAGGATTATTTCACTGCAGAAAAGATTGCAGGTGCAGAAAGAATTTTTCTAAATTAGTTTTTTAGCATGAAAAAAAGACTTGGACACAAGTGA
Source organism: Aegithalos caudatus (assembly GCA_013389925.1). Taxonomy (NCBI): domain Eukaryota; kingdom Metazoa; phylum Chordata; class Aves; order Passeriformes; family Aegithalidae; genus Aegithalos; species Aegithalos caudatus. The sequence goes on along the minus strand of WEIU01001650.1, from coordinate 379,580 downwards.
GTTGCTTTTAATTAAAGCTGTAAATGTTTGTGTGTCCAGTGCTTAGAAATGAAAGCAAGTAAAATCAAATTTTTGTTCCTTTTTTGAGATGTGGTCTCAAAAAAGCCTGTGTTGGTGAGAGATGAATGTGGCCTTCCTTTTGAGGTGCTGAATGTAAACTAAGCAACTGGTTTAGTAAAATATATGCTTTTATGACTTCAAGTAGTTACAAGTCAAAAAGAAATATTTGGCAGTGGTGAGGGGATCATGTCCCAAGTGCTTCTACCTTTGCTGTGCACAAATATCTTAATTTCTGTGTTGCTCTCAGGACCTGAACACTGAGGGACCCAATATAATGTAGGAGAAAATATAATATAGGAGAAAAACTGCAAATCATTTTTATTCCAAGAGAAATAGTTGGGAATCTGAAACACTAATAAAAAAGTTCTCATCTGAAAATCTGTGGAGTGTCAGATGAGCTTGGTTTTTAAATCTGAATTTAAATGACATAGAGGCTATTTCTTGTGAGTCAGACCCATCTCTTAGAGATTCAGTAGCTTTGATCTCTTACTCAAAACAAATTAAATACCCTGGTCGTTGCCAGTCCTCTGTGTCATTTTTTTTCCCCTGGAATTTACTTCCAAAATATGCTTGCTATAAAATCTTGATGCAAATACATTTTTCTCCTTTCTAAGATTGCTTAGATGCATTCTGAGGGATATTGCTGTGTTAGCAGGACGCTCTCTGAAGGCTGGCTCTTCAGAAGTGCTGATCCTCTCCCTGGATGTCCACAGGACCTTCACCTTCCATTTTCCTTCAATGGGAAGGAGTACTAAACACCTCCCACCATTTGTTTGCACAAGCAGACTTTGAAGATGAATATAAATTGTTATTCAGCTATTGGATACCAGCAGCTGGGTTCATTTAGGTGAGTGATTTGCATCCTCTCAGAGGCAGGTGACGGATATGGGAAGGCTTTGAAGTCTTTGTGGCTGGGGAAGAGCTCTGGTCATTTGGGGTTCTGACTCCTGTACTGTGCAGTTGCTGTCATGGTGCATGTTTGGACATTTTGTTGTATCTCATCCTGACTGGCTGTTTTTGTGAAACTGGGAGTCTCCTGACTCCTTTTGCTGTGCTGGCCCAGCCCCAGAGGTCTGGGAGCTCAGCACCAAGGAAGCTGCACAGAAGCCAATCTGCCATTCCCTTCTGGAAATGTGCTGGATCTGATCTAAGTGCCATCAGTCAAGACTAAGGCAACAGCAATGTGTGATGAAACATTTCTAGTCAGGGGGCTGTAAATGGAAGGGGCTGTAAATGTAACTTTGCTCAGTTGCAAAGGGCTTCTGTGCCTTGTGTCTCCACCCTCTGTGGATGAAACTGGCAGAGCCTGTGGCTCATCTTTGTAGCTAGGATTGATTTAATACAAAGGACAACCTTTTCTGTGTCCCAGGGTCCCTTTGGTCACTGTGATACTGGTACTGATCAAGCTGCTTGCTCTGGCAAATATTGGATGGTACTGCAATTTTTGGGTATGCTTGTGTGGTTTTCCTACTGTGATCACTTGTTGCTGTGCTGAGTACCACAGGAGATTTGTGCATTGCACCAAAGCTCCTCCTGTAATTTAGTGAAGAGGTTGGTAAACTGTAATTGAGGTAATTCTGCAGGAAGTGAGGTGTGCTGGGAGGTAGAAGGAGAGCTGGCAGCTGAGAAGGATAGAATGGTTTGGTTGGAAGGGACCTTAAAGTTCATCTAGTTCCAGCCCTGCTGCCAGGTCAGGTTGCTCACAGCCTCATCCAGTTTGGCCTTAAACACTGCCAGGGATGGGACATGGATGTCTTCTCTGGATAACCTGGGCCAGGCCCTCAGCACCCTTAGTTTAACAATAAGGGGAGGGTGCTGAGCTGTGTGGCAGCTGCAGCTGGTCTGGAGCTGCACAGATAAATTTGGCCATAACCAAACCCAAGTTGATTAGCCTAGCTCCTTAAAGAGTAGAAGTAAACAAGTCCCTGGGTATGATAATGATAAATTAACTTCAAACTCAAACAGGGACCCCAGCCAATCCATTCTATCCTGAATGCAGATCTTACATTGGCCAGGGATCTGGGCAGTGCTGACACCCTGACCTGTCAGGTGTTCAGGAATGGGAATTCTGAACCCCCTATAAAACCATCAATAAATAAATCTTGGCTGCTGTCTCATGACCTTCAGTGTGTTCAGTCCTGTGCCTGTCTCCAAAGCTGTGACTCCAGCATAAGAGAGTACTGGTTTGGAGTTTTCTAACTAACCATTTCCTTCTTGTAGTGCTCTGGGCTGCTAAACAGAAAAAAAAAATATTTACTTTTCAAGTGTCCTCAGTAGTAGATGTCTGAATGGTGGATGAAGAGAGCTGGGGGGGACTGAACTCTCATGCTCTGCACTAGGCAGCAGACAAGGAGCTTGTTTAGCAACACAACTTAAGCAGATCTCTACATAGGGATCCTGATGAGGCCAGGCTAGTGCTGGCATTTGTCCTTCTGCAGGCATTGTCATGTATTCCCAATCCATGTGCCCCACATCCGTGGATGGATGTGCAAAACCTGCATTGAGGGGTCTGTGGGACTCCTTAACTCAGAGCTGTGCAGCAGCACTGACCAAGATGTTCCTGTGCAGGCACATTGGAGCTAAGTGTGTTGTAGAAACAATAACAGGTAGTGGAATTTGAGGCACTTACAAAGTAAACCCAGGGAAATTCATGGTGTTGAATTAGAGAATGGGATGGTGCTGAGTGTTCACTCACTAACTCAGCCTGGTGTGAAATGTTCTATGCAAATAGGCTTTGTGAGAATTCACTTAGAGTTTGCCTTCAAAGCCATTGAGATGGTGAGGAGCTACACAGCTGATTTAAAATGTTTGGGGTAGCACAACTTGTTTTAGTCTGAGCACATGAGGAGTTATAATATCTGTTAGAATGACCCCACATTTTATTTTAAACCAAAACCCACTCTGAGGTTAAGGCTTTGACCACTGGAGTAAAGCTGGTCCTTGCAGGCATTTGTTTGCTACATAAAGTGTTAATTGCTGTGAAAACTTCATGCCTTGTTCTACTGTGAGATGAGACTTAACTCCTCTCTTATTCTGAACTGCCAGCTCTTGCTGAGAATGCTTCAGAGCGTGCAGAACGTGTGTAGCTGGCTCGGGTGCCATCTCAAAGCTGTTAAATTGTAATGTGCACAGAGGAGAGCAGCCCAGCTCTTTTTAAGTGTGCTTGGTAACAGCAGGGACCTGCTCTGGGGGTCCAAGTGCAGCTGCTGAGGTGGAGGGGCACTGGCAGCATGTTGGGGCAAAACCCAGGATGGGAGGAGGAGAAGCTCTTCTTGCCAGACAGGTTCATGCTTGAACTCTGGCTGCATAAATTCTCCCATGAGCCTTTCAGTCTTGCAGCTGCAGTTTGGAGTTGTAAACTGTGGTTAGTGATGGGAGTTAAGGTTTTTTTCCTCCTGTAAAAGGTAGGTAGGGCTACCCCAGTGCAAACCCTTCCCAGGGGAGTTTGTTTCACTCATTGCATTAGTTTAGAGAAAGGGCTCCCAAGCTTAATTTACCTGGATTAGCCCCTTGGATGCTAAGTCAGCATTTTTATGGTGCAGCTCACTTGTACTTCTTGGCCTGTTTGGAAATAAAGTGGGCTCTGAAATTGCTAATTTTAGGGAAAATCACAATAAGTTAAAGCAGGGCATCTTTGAGAACACCCCTGCACTGGCATGCTTGTTATAGAGGGCAGAGCTCTTTAACCTGCAACTTGTCAAAGGTGACAAGTCTCATTCTGTAAATCCATGGACCATCTGTAGTCTTCAATGGACCTCTTAGAAACCACCAGTCCCTAAGTTCTTCCTTGTACCCACACAGTGGAGTGGAGAAACTCAGTACAGAAACTTACAAACTTCTGCATTTGTTGTGTGTTCATTGTGGGTGGGTTTGTTTTTTTTTTTATAAATTGAAAAGAAAATGCTGTCTTCATAAATTAACATGTCAGATAGGGAAGAAAAATCTGAAGAGGCAGAAGTAATGTTTTTTCTTTGAGCTGTTTGATGTTAGTGCTCTGCACAGTCTTTTAGCATGTGCTTAGAAAAAACAGTGGAGCAAACTTTTGAGGATCTTTTTAAGTAAAGCTAGAAAACTACTTCTGCTTCCTTTGAGATCAATGGAGAGAGGGATTTTCTGCTATGAGCAAGCAAGAATAGCAGTGCAAGTGCCCTATTTTTCCTGCACAGAGCCAGGAACACATCTGTGGTGCACTCACTGTGCAGGATTGTACCCTTGCAGGTTCAGCCAAGCTGTTGTTCCTCGATCTGAGGAACTGCTGTGTCCATGCTTTTTGTGGGATTTCCCTGGTTCCTGGTGATCAGTCAGGCTGATCTCTGTCCCCTGTGCTATTGCATGGCTAACTCAGAGCCACTGGGACTGCATACTGGGAAGCCTCTGTGCTGCACCCTTGGCCTTGCAGTGTCCCTTAGCAGGGTGAGCTGAGCATTGGTTATTCCACCCTTCTGTGCCCTTGCCCCCAACTCCAGGTCAGGTCCTGCCTGAACTCACAGCATCCTGGAAGGCTGGATCTGTCCTGGCTGCTCCAGAGGCTTGCTGGTGACCTCTGCTCCCTTGCTCTGGACTCTGCTGTTCAAGTGTTCCTTCCATGCTGGTGGGACTGGTTTCTTTTGGTATTCAATTAGCACCTGGTTCCCCTTATCTGTCCTCCTCAAAAGCCCCTCCAGGGCTGCTGCAGAACCTTTAACCCTAAGGCTTTTAAATTGTCTCTGCTGCTTAATCAAACTGTTTAGGAGGGACTAAGGAGAAGATATGGATCAAAGCACCTGGAACAGCATCCCAAGTCACTGCTGTTTGGGTTGTAAAAATAACATGGAGGAATATCCTAAAAGTTTTGTCATCAGGTAAGCAAGCTGACTGCTGGGTGCCTCAGTTTAGGTGTCCTGGGGGAGGATGGAAGTGACTATTCCCCAGAATTTTTAAGTAAATAGGAGGCAACTTTTTATTTCTCCATAGTTTCTCATTAATGTTTCCAAAGAGAAGAGTGGGGTTTTTTAATGCTGAGTCTGTGACAATAAATGAAGACAAATGTTGCAGGAAGTGTTGGTAGAAGTGATTTATGTTTTGTCTGAAAAATTCCTGTGTTCTGTTCTGGTGCCCATAGTAATGCTCAGTATATTACTGTAATGTCAGAAATAGTCCTTAAAAATAAATAGCTTGGTCTTTTTCTTTCTTGTTATCCTCCTGCCTGTTTGAGCCAGGACTTCAGTAAATAATGCAGCATTTACTCCCTGGTGCATAATGGAGACATGTACTGTATTCCTGACACACCAGGAAGCCCAGATCCTGCCACAGAGTGCACACCTGGCTCTGGTGAATCCTCCCTGGATCTGGCTAACAGTGTCCTCCTCCTTGGCTTAACTGCTGGTTTGTTATCTTTGAGATGCCAGAGCAAAAGTGTGCAGGAGTTGAATGGGTGCAGTTTCATTGCCTTCTGAGAATGACTTGCTTTATAAATAGCAGCATGGAAAGATTGTAAAACTTTCAGCTTCTAATAAAGGAGCTTTTCTGTGCAAGTTGCAATATAGCACTTACAGCAGCTGGGCAGTATTTGTGCTTTCCCTTACCTTCCTAGGATGTCAGATGCCCTATCTATTTATATTCATCATATATTCAAGTCTAAATGGACTATAGTCATTGATTCCTACTTTAGACTTCCTGAATTTCATTTCTGACTGCTACTTTTCCACTTTTAGTTTCCAAAAAATACTGAAGTTTCTGCTTATACTTACATGCAATTTCCATCCCAATAAACATTTTTCCTTACAGCTTTCTCACAAATTCAGCACTTTGTGAAACCTGCTTTACTTATGTCTCATGGTGTAACAGCTCCTAACTCCTATTGGCAGGATGGTGGTGGCACTAAATCATGGATCAGAGGGACCAGGAGTGATCTGGGCATTGCCTCTGGCAGGGCAGTGTGACTGGGATGTTAATTCAGCTGATTATCTTTCTAAAGGAAGTTTGATGCAATGTTTCATTCTCCCTCTTTTTATTGGAGTGTTGAGTTGCTAGTTCATTTTTTCGTTGGAAAAGCCAGGATCCCTACTGGTCTTCATTCTGTGTCTGGTTGCTTGAAGGATAAGACCTTTGCTGTAAACCCCTGGTGCACATTCAGCCTGCTGAGTTCTGACCCTGGTAGCTTTGTTCCTGGTCTCCAGGACAGTCACTAGGCAATGGCATGGCTGGATGTGGAAAAGATTAAGTCCTCTCTCCTTTGGATAGATGGGAGGGCTCCTGCTGGCTCTGGGGCACCTGGGATGTTACCTGCCAGCTCCACAATGTCCCTTCTGGTTCCCTGTGTACTTCAGTTCCTGTGCCTCTAAGGGATGGAAATAGAGGAGGAAAAAGCTTAAATGCAGCTGGTGCTGTAGCCCATGGAATATTTGGGCAGTGCAGGGTTATTCTTTCAGGTGGAGCTTTCTACAGCTGCAGCAGAGCTCTTCTGCCTTGTCACAGATCAGAAATGAGAAATAGATTAGAAATAAGCTTTGAATTATGTTTAGGGAGGAAAAAAAGGTGCATTATGATGCACTGGACAACCTCAAACCCTTCCTGACTTCCTTGGTGCAGTCTTACAAGATGGTTTTGCCTTATGCCTGCTGTTTCTCTTACTTGTTTTCTCTCCTCCACCACGACTTGTCTCATTCCCCAAATCATTTTACAGTAGACTTTTCTTAGTCTCCAGTGGCCTTAGCCAAGCTATTTCCTCTCTTTGTGCTTTAGTTTCCCCAGCTGTAAAATGGGGATAATGAGACCTGCTTGCTTTTGTCAGGCACTTAGAGATGTGCTTACGAAATGTGCTATTAAAAGGCTTTCTATGTATAACTGCTATACAAACAGCGGTTGTCCAAGTTTATTTGAATTACTTTATTAAAGTCCACGGTTCTGAGCATCCTTTGTTTTTAGCAGAGGATGTTATTTATGCAGTAAAAATGCCCAAAATGTGAAGCTATTGATCGTTGCTGATAAGTTTATGGATATTAAAGCATTAAATCATCACCACCCTTTATCAGCCATTCTGGTGTCTCTGGAAGCTGAAAGTGGTTGTGCATAGCTGGGGCCCTTGATTATCTTGGAGTGATCAATAAAAGGTTTTCAGCAGAAGCTTTTATTGCCACGTGGTTAAAATGTTCTTCCTGTGCATCCTGTACACGATGACTTCAGCTTGAGGAGAAAGAGAAACCCTTTGCAGGGTAACTGGATTACACAAAGAAATGCAGGCATTATGTTGAGATAGGTATTGCCACTTGGAGTTTTTCCCCTCCATCTCCTGCTGCATTGTCTTAGGCTGGGAAGGTTTCCTTGCCTGTCACGGTGCTTGTCCAGCATGTTTTGAGTGTTTTAATTACAGCAGACCCCTGGTCTTCAGGGAAGAGATAAAACCAGAGCCATAACTGAGCAAAATTGTTTAAAACATGTGTGTCTCATTGGCAGAAGCGTGTCTGGTGGCTCTCCAGTGTCTGGTGCCTCATGAACACAGGTTCAGGAGAGGAAATGCAGATCCCAGTCTGAAGCACCAGTGCTGAAATGGGTGCTTGGTGTTGTCTGCAGGGAAGGCTTTGTGCCCACAGCCTTCTCTTGCTCCTCTCTGAAGTCATGTGAGGTTCTGCCCTGCTGGAATGCTGACCCTGGAGCTCCAGCCTAGAAATACCTCGAAATATTCCTGTGAATTTAGCATTTTATTGGGCATATTTTATTGAGAGGACAGTGTGCAGTGTGTCTTTGTCAGTAGCTCAACAGCAGCTTTCACTTTGTTTTGCAGACAGTTTCCATCTTGGAGCAGAGGCTGACACTCACTGAAGACAAGCTGAAGGAATGTCTTGAGAATCAGCAGAAAATCATTCAGAACAAAATGAACTGATTTCCTGAGACCAGACAGGAGCTGAAGGCATTGGGAGGTTTGAGGTTGTTTGTGTTCCTAACAGACTTTGTGTGACTTGCTTTAACAATTTTGAGCACAATCTATTTTTCAATTGCAATGTATAGTTATTATATCTGTAAATAGCTTTGTTACTTAACTAAAATAAAAGCAATATTTTATTCGTAAGTGTGGGTAACAATTGTAATCTCTTGTGCTTTCCAGAAGTACATGTGGACTGAGTGCTGACCAGGAAGGTCACATCTCTCTGGTGCTACTAAGTTAAAGTGTGTAAGCAGCTTGGAGCTGCCAGGTGCTTGGCCCAGGCTGTATTTGGCTTTTTGCTGAGGGTGAGCAGCAGAGTGCTCTCAGGATTTTTGGGGCAGTGGTATTTCACCTCTGGTCTAGGACAATATTGAGCAGGTGAGGTCCTGGAGCTGGCACCTGGAAGGGTTTGTCTCAGCTGAGTCTCACACAGCAAATTTGACACATCAGCTGAGACCCTGGGTGACATTTGTGCAAAGGTGATTAAGTCTGACACATTTAGCCTGCTCCCATGTGCAATATAAGAAAAGTGATTGAGGCTGGAACAAAGGCACCAGCATGTCAGATGCAGGGTGATTTCCAAGGAGATTTTGTTTCATCTTTGCTTCTTAAATTAAAGGCAAGGCAAAGGGACAGGAAGGGAACTAAGCAGTGGAATATTTTCTCAATCATGAGACTCCCCTCTTCTCATACTGGACTGCCTTTAATTTTTGGTCATTTTGCAGATGTTTTCGCAGTTGAGTGGCTCATCACTGGCACCCTCCTCCCCTCATCTCTCCTCCTGACATTTCTGGGGCTTGAGCAGGTGTTCAGTGTGTGGCTGCACAAGAATTTGGACTTCTGGGAGATCCTGTCTGCAACACCTCTTCTGGTAACACACACTGGCAGTCTCCTTTCATGCAATAAACTCTGCTCCCCTGTCCTGGGGTGACTTTATGGTGCTTGTATCCCCAATTGTCTGTGCTGTTTGTGCTGGATATGGAGTTCTACACCTTTCTGACTAGTTCTGAGGGCGAGGGAGGGGAAAGCAGAAGCATGCAGTTTGTTTGCAGAAACTGCACTCCCTCCTCCACATCCTGCTCCTGGCCTGTGTTGTCTGCAGGGGACAGCAGGAGAGAGCTCTCCTGTGGTTTTTCTTTTTCTTGGAGCTGTTTGAAGGTGCTCTGGACTGAGGGCCCAGAAGGGCACCAGGAGCTCACACCTGTGGCCCACCAGGCCTGGGATGCTGCATTGCAGCACTGATAAGAGACTGAGCAAGCTGAGCAACCCCTCACAGCAAGGGCTTTCTGAATTTTGCCACCTCTACAGACAGCAAGAGGTTTCATTGTTTAATATTACTCATTTCTTTATGTTTGGGAATACTTTGTTAAATAAACAGCTTTTTCCACTTTTCTCCAAGGAAATCTTTTCCTGAATCAGTTGGAGGAGAGGCCCCTTGAATCTGCTTTTTAGAGGAACCCCTTTGGAGGTTTTCTCACAAATTTTCCCTAAACCAGGACACCCACATTCCTGGAGAAATGAGCTGCAGGAACTTGAGCACCTCAGGGTTCCCCCCCTCACCTCTGTCTGTCTGACCTCTGCAGACAGGGACTGCCCCAGTCCCTCCCCTTGTGCCACCAGCACCTGCCAGCCTTGCACAGCTCCCAGGGCCTCCATTTCCTCAGGTGTGGCACTCTGGATAGGCTGGCATCCTTACTTCACGTGGGGTTTAGCTGGTTTTAATGCCAGGCCCTGTGGTTTTGGTTCTGGGGTGGTTTTTGGTGTTGCCCCTGTTCTGTTGCAGGCTGTCTTGGCTGGGACAGCACCTTGGTGGTGTTAATGCTCCTCATCCCACGAGGGGACAGCTGGTTGTTGTTGTTGCTGTTTTCCTGCCCTAGGAAACTTCTGGTCTCCTTCCCTCCTGGTCCTTTGTACATCTCTAAGAGCCCCTTGCTGGCATGATCACAATATTTCACTCCTTCATTTGTGGGAGGCTGAGAGCTCTCATTTCCATGCTTGGCTGATGATGAGTTTCTCTCTGCTCTGCCACAGACTTTGTTTTCTGTTTCCAGGCTCTGAGTCTGATAAATCATTACTTTCCCTTAATGGAATCAATTCAGTGGTGATATTATGTGCTCTTGCTCTAAGCTTTCAGTAGCTTTTTGCTGAGAGCCTGACATCATTTTCATTGAAATGAGCTTGTGTGGTGATGCAGATGGGTGGGGAGGAGGGGACTCAAAGATGCTGTGGCCAATTTGCTGCTAGAAAAAAAAGCTGTTCCTGCCCTGATCTGCCCCTGAAACAATGACAAAAATCAGTTGCAAGAGCCTAAACTTTCAACTTGATCCTCAGTGTTGTGCACTGGCCTTTGGGATTGGGGTGTGGAAAATTTAAACACTCCTACATCAGTTTTTAAGCTCAGTTGTTCAGAGTGTGGTGCTAATAATGCCAGAATTGTGGATTTGATCCCTGTATGGGTCATTCACTTAAGGGTTGGATTCAATAATCCTTGTGGGTTCCTTCCAACTCAGGATGTTCTGTGATTTACTTTAAAAATAGCCTTTGCATCCTTTTAATGTGTAGTTTCTAATGTCTTAGAGACACAGAAGCAACTTGTATACAGTATTTTAGAGAGGATGGCAGTAAAATTGACACATTTCATGTGTGTCCAGAGGTGCCCACATTTGGCCACTTTTGATACAGATGCTTTTCCTTTTCAGATGTTCTGAGTGAATCCATTTGAAAGATGTAATTGTGCTTCTAAATCAGGTTAAGTGCTCAAGTGCTGAGGGTAAGTGGAATGTAGGGTGTTGTGTTTTAACCCCAGTTGGCAGCTAAGCCCCACACAGCCCCTCACTCACCCCAAGTGGGATGGGGAAGAGAATCAGAAGACTGAAAGTGAGAAATCTTGTGGGTTGAAATAAGGACAGTAGATCAGGTAAAGCAAAATGTGGAATTCATGGTGTTCAGCCATCCCCAGGACAGCAGGGCTCCTGCACATGTAATGGTGACTTGGGAGGACAAATGCCATCTCTCTGAATGCCCTCCCTTTCTCCCTCTTCCCCAGCTTTGTATGCTGAGTGTGATGCCCACATGGTCTGGAATATCCCTTGGGCTCAGCTGTCCTGGTTGTCCCCTCCCAACTCCTTGTCCCCCACCTTCCTCTCTTGGGGTGGAGTGAGAAGCAGAAAAGGCCTTGGCTCTGTGTAAACACTGCTCAGCAGTGATTAAAGCATCCCTGAATTATCAGCTCTGTTACCTGCACAAATCTAAAACAGCCCCATAGGAGCTACTGGGTAAAAAAATAACTCTATCCCAATCAAAAGCAGCAGATTGGGAAAATTGCTTTTCTTGACTTCTTGTTCCATGTTGTTGTTGTAGAGGTAACCCAGGGTGGGTGGGAGTGGGGAGTCAAGAGGAGAGGGAATCTTACAACCTCTGTATGATTTAGGAGGCAAGAAAGGTAATCTGAAAAGATCCTGAGAGTATTATCTACCTTCTTTGTCCTAAATCTCAGCAACTTCATTTTCTCCCTTACCACCCTCTTACCTGGAATAGGACTTAAAATGTACCAGCACTTCTGAAGGCTGGCTATTGCTTGAGAGGCAGGCAAGGCTTGGAAAACTACAAGACTGACATTTTAATCTTTGTGCTTAAAGATTGAGTGACAACCTCAAAAAAACCCAAAACTTGAAGAGCCCAAATCTTGTTGCCCAAGTCTTGTCTTGAGGCTCCAGTGTTTTATCCACTAAGCACCACAGTTTTTGTGTGCTGAGGAGAGAGTAGCCTCTGGAATGTGTTAAACCCACTTTTATTTTTACACTCATGATATTTTTTTTAATGTGGGCATATCTGCAGTGTCCCATTTGTGAATCTGTTAACTCAGAGCAGAGGAGCAGCCAAGTGAGGAGCAGCCTGTGGTTTGTCCTTGGACTGACATGGCCTCTGCACTGCTTGAGGACAAATCCTGCCTTTAAAACCTCCTCTGGTGAGCTCTGTGCAGGGGGAGGCTCTGAAGAGTTAAGGATTTTGTTTTGGTTCTCCAAGGCATGGTGGAAGCCAAGTTCTTAAAAAAGTAGTTTAATTTGTTGCCATTACATTTGCCAGACATATGACCTCACTAAACTTTCAGCAAGGGTTCTTTGTTCTGAGATTGGCCCCTGGGGAGCCTGGTGCTGCTGCAAATGGCTTTTTGGCTGCTGTGAGCATGGAGCATGTTAAACACAACCATGATCTGTGAAAAAGTAAGAATCTTCAAGCACTGCCCACTTTCCTTCCTGTCTGGGAGCTGGAGTTGGACAGATGCAAGAGCAGAGCTCATTACTGAGCAGGCAGAAACAGCAGAGCCCTGTGCCTCTGACTGTCCTGGCTGGGAAATGCAGTGGCCAGGAGCATCCTCTGCCCACAGGCTCGTCACTGGACATGACTCTGCCAGCTAACCAGGAAATAACATCCAACTATGATCTAAGTAGCTGGGCTAAAACTAGCCAGCCTCGTGGTACAAATCACTTATTATATAACCCCTTTAAAGAGCTGCTTTTGAACCAAGTGTTTTTTGAGACACAAGTGAGTAGGAGGGGAGGGAAGCTAATCGTTTTACAGAGGTTTGTCACTCTGACGTGAGAGCAGGGCTGTGTTTCTTCTCCTGCTTTTAGAAACAGTTGGTCTGCAAGTGCTTCTCAAGTGGCACAACCTGATCACCTGTAGTTTGGAAAGGAAATAAGCTGAGAAAGAATATTCTCTTATTGATACACCTCTGTGTATTTGACCTGTGTTTAGTGTGCTGCAGGAAGTTTTACGTGTGTCTCAGGGAAAGCTGGGATTTGTAGCTCTGCAACAGAGCTGTCACTGCAGGCAGGCATCACTCTTCAGTGCCCATGTCTCCTTGTCAGGGGAGATGTCTGTAAATGACTCCTCTGCTGAGGTACAGGTTCCATGAAAGAAGAGCTTGTGAGAGATTTGAATGTGGGATATCAGTGAAGGGAGTGATGGGCTTCCAGGGCACAGGTTTCTGGCACCCCTCAGGTTCTCCCTACGTTTCTCCTTGTAGCACAGCAGCCAGTGCTGCTGGTGAAGGAGTGCTGAGAGCCTTTGTGCTGTACTGCACAAGTGGGGGCTGTCACCTCCTGAGGAGTTTGAAGTTACCTGATATCAATTCTGAGCAAAAGGGAGGGTACATGGTTAAACCAGCAGCTGGGAGAGTGCTGTGGGGTGGTTTCTGGAGGGGATGAACATCATGAGCACCTGGACATGTTCTGGCAGAGTCATTTTCTGCTTAGCTGCAGCTGAGACAGGCCAGGTGACCACTGCTCAAGGCCAGGAATTTGCCATCTGCAAGGAAGTCTTTCCCCAGTGACCACCTTTAGATTTCTTTATACTCACTCCAGCCCTTCCTCCCTGATAATGCAATACAGCTGGAAACACACCATCCTGTTGTCACAAAAATGCTAGGCTTGAACCAGTGCCGTGACCCAGTGCCAAAAACCTGTCACCCCTGTTCTCCCTCGCTGTTTCTGCTCCCTGCAGGCACCTTCCATGCAGCTAATAACTCACTGCTGCCTTCCAGAGACAGGCAAGCTGAGGATACAGTGGTGCTCTGTGTGGCACAAGGATTTTTCTGCAAATTTCTAGTGGGAAATGCTACTGAGGCTGATCCTGCTTTATTGCAAGAGCTTGTGGCTTTGTGGAGCATGTGCCACTGGTGGTAGCTGTTCTTGCAGCTGGGACCGAAAGGGTTAAGCTGAGCAGCTGCCTGAGGAGCTCCTGCATGGCCTCCTTCCCTCTGGAGGGGCTGCTCTTGGCAGGGATTCCCTCCTCACGTTTTCACAGCCAGAGTGAGCTTCCAGCTGGAGGAAGGACTTCTGCCTGTCTGAGATTAAATGAGCACCCAGGGGTGAGCTGGGCACCACCAGATCCTCCTGGCACCGTGGGCAGGGGCTGAGGGGATTGCTGCTCCCCTTGGGTGAATCCACTCTGCCAAGTGTAGGTGCTGGAACAGCCACAAAGGTCCTGCCTGCCTCCTGTTACACCTGGGCCCTGTGGTGAAGCAGGTGTCTTCTGCTAACCAGGGTTAAGTGAGATGATTTTCATCCTATGAAAGCCTAGGAATTTCCTTTTCCTTTTGTTCCTCTAGGCTGTGGTTACTTCAGAAGACACTGTTCTTTTCATCCTGGGAGCAGTAAGTGTTGATTTCTGTGTCAGAGTCTTCTGATGCAGGCCTGTGGCTGGAAGAATCTCATTCCATGTTGGGTTCCCTAGGCTGGGAGCTTTTTCCAGGAATCAGGGATGAAGATTTTGGCTTTTGGCACTTGCCCCCTGTGGACATCAGTCAGCAGAACCAAGACAGAGGCAGCAGCTGTGGTGTAGCAGAAACTGCTGAGTGCTCCTGGAGTGAGAAAGGCAGACTTCAATACTGTCTGTGGAGCAAGACCCCCAAGGTGACCTGTTTAAATCTGGCCCTATCTATGTGCTGTTAATTGACAAATAACTCTAATGCCACTTGTTCTGCTTAAAGATCAATGCTTGCCTGCTGGGCTATTTTTTTCTTTGTAGCTCCTGTTTGTTTCCTAAGGGAGAGATTATTTGACCAGTGTATTTGTGTCATGTGTTTCTTTCTTTTACTCTATTATTTATGAAATCAATAGATCTTAAAAAGGAATGCTTACCACAAAGTGTCTGGAGCAAGGTGTGCTGAGGAAGAAGTGAAAACCTGCCCACTGGCACGGCCTTTCCCATCAGCCCAGGGTCTTTGCTGGAGAGAAGAGGAGCTCACCTGGGCACAAAGGGGTGGAATGTCCATGGAAATGCTGTAGCAGCAGCCCAGGTGATGGGAGCAGAAGCAGAAATTCTTGCCTGAGTACCTGCAGGTCACACAGTGAAGCAGGGCCAGAAACAACTGGGCCATGAGATTGGTGTTCTAAATTTGGCAGCCCAGGTGGGAGATGGGAGGTGTGGTCCACACTCTGTGCTTCACAGGATGCTGAAAACTCTGGGATACCTCTGAGAGGGGCTGCTGGTGGTGTTGAGCAGGCTCAGAGTGCTCTGGAGCAGTGTACTCACACACTGCAGCTGTGGTGAGGGCAAGAAGCAAAGCTGAGCACGTTTCTGTGTGGGTCCCTTTTCCCACCCTTTGACAGCAGTGGCCCTGTTGGTTTCCCTGTCTCCTGTGCTCCCTCCCCAGGGGTTGGCAGAGCATTTTGGAGGTTCCATTCTTTGCTGCAATTCCCCCACTCTGCCTCTCCTCACTGTGTGCAGCCTTCATTGCCAGCTCTCACAGAAGTGAAGATGAAAGAGAGCAGGGATGATTACATTTAATAGCAAGGAAAATCAGTGTGGTGATTGAGGGGCTGTTTTCCTTGCTGCTCTCCCACCTATTAAAGTTGGGAGGCAGCTTTGAAATCTCACGTGGTCATTTGGCCAGCCCCATACAGGGCTCCACAAGGCTCCAGAGGGGAGGGGAAAGCCAGGCTGCATCTGTGTTGTCTGGATTTTCCAGCCTGGCCCCTGTAGACCAGGAAGTCTTTTTCTCCCCTCACTTAAATTAAAAGCCCCTTCTGCAAAGTGCCTCTGCCCTAGCCCCAGTGGGTTGGCTCGCCTGCCTTTTGGATGCAAATACTTGGTAATTTACAAGTTGGGGAAGGAGCAGCAGAAAGCTAATGAAGGTCAGCTGAAGTCCTCTTTCCTAAATCCACCCCAGCAGTTCACAGTGTGGATCAAAGAGCTGTGGGATCAGCTGCCACTCATCCTGCAACAAGCTGCTCTGGGCCTGTCCTGGGAGTCCAGGCTCTGGGAGAAGTTGCTGGAGGTGGAGAGGTGCTGGAATGCCACATGGTGAATCTCCAGCAGACACTGGAAAAGGTTTTCCCTGTCTTCAGGACTGGCATGAAATGGATGCTGTGGTATCCAAGGTGTTCAGAGAGCTCAAGGCTGAGTGAGTGACAAAGGGACTGTGACTCCCATGGCTGGAGCCAGTGTGTCTGTCTGTCTGTCTGTCTGCAGTGAATGGCAAGGCAGCACAGCCACTAAGCCCAGGAGCAAGTATATGCTGTGGCCTTGGCAGAAACCTCTTTCAAGACATGACTGTAATTCTTATCCCAGAATTTATTTAATGTCCTGGGACCCCTTGTTATCCTTTATCAGCTTCCCACCACCCTGGAGCAAACTGCTCACTGCAAGCATCTTCCCCAGCCTCTGCAGGCAGAGTGAGGATTTGGCAATGAACCAGCTTTATTCCTGATGTATGGCATACTTACCTTTCCTGTAGCTACCTGTAACCTGCCTCCATCCTCCTGAAACCCTCCTGCCTGCACAGACAGGTGAGACTTTCCTTTCCTGCCCACCAGGGAGATGCTGAATCCAGCTCCACCTCCTCCCCAGGTATTTCTGCTTTCCCCAAGGCTTGAATCACCCCAGGGCTTTTCATGAGCTGTGGCTTCTGGAATGTGCAGAGCTACCCTGCTTGGCCACTCCTCTTCTTAGGATCTCTTTGCCTTTTTCCTGCTGAGCAATCTTTGTCTTTATCCAGTGAGAAATTTTATGCAATTTAACTATTTAATTAAGGGTTTTATCCTTTCTTGCCGTTGCTCACTCTTAAGCTACGTGGAAATTGTTCTTAAGAAGTTCTTCTGAAGCCAGTTCCTTGGGAAACTCAGGAGTGCTGCTGTAATCCATCCACATCTACCTGCACCCCTTTAACTAATAACTTCACTGCAATCCCTGAGGTTGGTTAAAATGAGCCCCTGTGGCTAAACAAAAGGGGCTTTGGAAGGGATTTAACCCTTTGCCTTCCCAGCTGCATAGATTGAGGAGTGAAGTCCCAGCTGGCTGCCTGGGAGCTTTGCCTCCCTGGAGGGGAGATCAGGTACCTTTGTGAAGGTTGCTCAGAGCTGGCGTTGGGGCCAGATGCCTCAGGAGGCCCCTTCCAAGATTATCAGCTCTGATGAGGTGTCCAAATGCAAAACACTGAGTGCAGAGGCACAGCAGTGAAGCTGGACTCAACACAGCATCTTTGCAATCATTTACAGGACTGTTGTGCTGTAGAGGCTCTAATGCCTCCTTTCCTCTCAGTCACAACACTTTTTTTCCTTTTTCCTAAGCCTTTTCTTTGCTTGAATTTTCATCCTGGCTGGATGTAAAGCTGGTGGCCTTGCAGGATATGTTGCACATTGTCCCTGCATGAGGTGGTCAAATGGGTCCTGTCACATCTGAAAAAAAAATGGGCTGGTGGTGCAAAGTGTGGGAGATGGTTTTTCCAGGAGGCTTTGTGAGGCTGTGTTTGATTTTGTGGTCTTTGTTCTCATGCAGGGATGAAGTCCATCAGGTGGTATAGACTCTGGCCCAGAGTGATGTCGTGCCCTTGGGAACCTCTCCTCACCCTCCAGCATGACAGCCAGGTAAAGCCAGGCAAACATGTCAGGAGTGCTAAGGAAAGACATAGATGTGAAAATTTAAGAGGAAAAACATGACTGCAGCCCCCTGAAAAGCTCAGCAGGGGCTATCAGCCCACTGATTTTTGTTTGCCTCTACTTTCCCGTAGCCTCTCTAGAAGCCTGGCCTGACTGAGAACTGTGTGCCCCATGTTTCTCATCACACCCTGGCAGTCACAGGCTCCTGCAGACCCCACAGCTGAGGCCTCAGTTGGTGGGTTTGGAAAACCCCTTTCTAAAGGATTTCAGGCCCCGTCCTGTGAGACAACACAGGGCTGGAGGAAAGAACATGTACCATTGTGTCTGTGGTATGTGTGTGAGTCAAACTACATCCAGGAGTCTGGGGCAGTGCTGGAAACAGTCCTTTTCTCCAGCTGATAGTCCTTCTGGAGACCCACCACATCCCTGCTGGAAGGTTTCTCTGCTCTCCTGGAAGCTGTCACACAGATGGGGGGTGTCTGTAATCCCATCATTGCACAGGCATCCTGAGGATCTCTGCTGGAGACCTGTGAGATGGGAGAGGTCCTACTCCAACCACTCTCCATGGGCAGGGATCCTGACTCACTGGGAGGTGGAGTGGCTTGTTTGAGGCCCTGGCACTTGCCTGCAGTGGTTGCTGTGACTCCAGCTGGGACATGGTGAGGCAGGGGTGGTTGAAGCTGGCTGGGTGCTGCTGGCAGTGCCAGTGTGGTGTGGCTGGAGCATCCAGCTGTTCTGCCGCTGCCTCAGCTGGATTTTGCAGCCTTTGTGGAACTTTGCAGCTGCAGTGGCTGAGTCAAGATCAGCACCTGTGTTTCTGTTCCTTTTGGCCACCCCATGGGACACTTGTGGCTTTCCCTACTGGAAGGTGCCCCAGGGTTTGGGTGCTGGGTAGGGATGTGGTGTTGCAGCAAAAGTTTGGTTTGGCTCTGGATTCTGTCCTGAGCTGGAGCTGGTGACCTGACCCAGGAGACCTGGGCCATTTTTCCATAGACAGAGATGATATTTCTGTGAAAGGGGTGGTGTGGAAGTCAAAGCTAAGTGGTACCAGAGTTGCTGATGAAAGACTTGCTGGTGTGGAAAGCTACAAGAAACCCCCCTGTAGTGCTGTTCTCCCCTCTGTTGTTACAGTCCAGGAGATGGAAATGTCAGTGAAAATAGAGGCTGCTGAGGGTGAACCAGCCTCTTTGGAGATTGCAGAACAGCATCCTAAAGACATGTCCTCACAGTTGCATCCCTCACCAGTGTCTGCTTGGCTGAGGAAATAGCTCATGGTTGTGTTGAAATGTGTTTGGTTGGGTGACAGCCCAGGTGCACAGCTCTGGGTGCTGTTTCATTTCCTCTGCATCTTAAGCCTCATCTCTCGAGTGCTTTCTCAAGAGGCTTTCTTGTCTCCCACACCAAACCTCCTCCTTTGTTGTCTCTTCACAGGATGGTTTCTACACTTGGATTTTGTGTCTTACTTCTTCCTCTTTGTCTCCTGAGGGCTTCATGCCTGATAGGTTCACTGGAGACCTCTGAGAAGGGAGGGATCCTTCTCTCCTTTTTTCTTCTCTGCAGACTGCATCTCTTGATAAAAGGCCTTTCTCCCTATTGTGTTGTGCTGAGTGACCAGGAGTGTGTCCCTGCTTCAACTCCATTTTCTTGGCCCACCCTGAATATGCTCAGAATTTGCTACTGGGATTTGCAGTTCCTGACAGCCACATCACTCCTCAAGCATCAGGTGTGGAGCAGACTATCACCACCACTTTGAGACTGGTTTCCCTGGTGGTGGGCTTCAGTGCAAATCCCAAATGTAAGTTTTCCTTCCCAGCCTCTCACTGCTCTCCCATTGCTCTGATCAGCCAAGGCTGGTGGGAATCTGCCATTCCAAGCAGGATGCTGGGATGGGGGCAGGCAGCAAGGTCCTCTGCCACCAGTGCTGTGTGGCTTGGCCAGTGCAAGAGAAAGATTTCCTGTTGTCCAGCAGCTGCCTTAGGTGTGTGTTCCTGATAATGTGCAGTGTGAAGTCACCTCTCAAACCTGACCCACAGAGCTTGTGCTGATAAGCCAAGCCTGTTCTGGATAGGATCTGCCCTGGCTGTTGTGTTACACCTGCCTTGCACAAAGTGGGTTGCTCAGGCAGGGTTACATCTGCCTCCAATGCATTTGGGGTGGCTCAGGGCACAAGGAGAGGCTGCTGCAACAGGCAGGGGAAGGAGCCAGGAGGTGAGGCTGCTGCTGCTTAGGCTGGCTGCTGTGGAATAGAAGGATTTCAGACAAAATCCACACAGTTTGGACGTGCTCAACACTTCCTCTGAGCTTGTGAGCTTGGCCTGCCCCAGGGCAGCTCAGTTCACCCCAGGCCATGCTGTGTGGGGCTGTGCAGCTGAAGGGAGCTGGGCAGGTCGTGTCCTCCAGCCACAGGGGAGGATTAGCTCCCTAAACCATGCCAAGACAATGAGCTGCAGATCAAAGGCAGATGAGGTTGGCCAAGCTGTGTGCACTTCATCTGCCCTTCATCACCCAGAGCTCCTTGGATCGTGCCTGGGGGTCTGTGGGTCATCCAGCAGTGTGGGAACAGTGCTTTGGTGGTCTCTGTGTGCAGATTGTGGGGACAGATTAGGCTGCATGGGAGGCATAATCAGGGGATTATCATAGCTCCTCTTATCTAAAATGCCATCTCTTATCTAAATGCCCTCAGTTGTGCCTTCTGCAACAAAAGCTTACACGTTGAGTAGAGAGCTGAGTTTACCTGGTAGTTGCTGTGGTGTGGCTGGGTGAGCAGCACATGCCTGGCTGTGAAGGGAAGCTTTCAATAACTTGTCTTTGGTGCATGATGCTTGTGGAAAGCCTCTGAGCTGGCTGACTTCAGCTATTTGCTTCCTCTGGACCCCATGTTTGGAGTCTGCACCGCCCTGGGGTGTGAGGTTTCACGTTGTGGAGCTGAAAATGGCACTGAGAGTGCGGTGAGTGAAGGTTAGGGAGTGTGGCCCTCCAGCTTCACCCCAGTTTTCTGGCACAGAACATCTGCACTGTTAGGGAACACTGACAAATGTAAGCTCTTGTTGAAGGAGCTGGGTTTTACTGCAGCAAGAATGTCCTCAGTCCAGGGCAGATGCCTGCTCTTCTCACAGCCCATCCAGTGTTTGTGCACAGGCTCATTTTGTGTGGGCTGTTTCTCAGTTATTAAATCTTAGGACCCAGGTCAATAAAACTCCTTGGCTTCCAAGCTGAAGGAGCTGATGTCACTGGAAGCAGTGCTGAGTGTGCCATGGTGCTGTACCTTCCATCAGGAACTGAGGTGGGTCTAGAAGAAATGCTGAGTGCCTTTCTTGAGGTGCTTGAGAGCTGAGCTAGAGCTGACAGCTCTTGGAAATGTGTCATAACTCTTGCAGGTGTTAAAGAATGTTTGCAGTCATGCTACACAAAAAAACTTTCCCTCTGCCCAGGACCCAGGTGGGCTGTGAGCCATGCCAGGTTACACAGTCACTGGGCAAGGATGGACAAGTACCTTGGTGGAAATAGTTACACTGTTAAATTCTCTGATTACTTGTCTTTCCTAATTTCCTGCTCCAATGTGTGGATGGAAAAACAACTGTGAATCTTTTCCCATAAAAAGTACCTTTGTTTTCCAGCAGGCTCCAGATCTGATAGAAATGCTTTGGGGTGGGAGGTATTAATTGCCTTTAGCACAAATTCATTTTGTAATGCAGGTATAAAGTGTAATGGCCACATCCATTATCAGGAACTTGGAGCCTCATTGCTCTTTTAGAGGTAATTCTGATTTTTTCCTGTTACACAGATGCCATAGATGTTTTCATATTCTCAGTCATGTTGTGGAGGAGGAATCAAGCAGCAATTTTCTTGTTTTCATTCATGATTAGAAATCTCTGGGGTCTTTGAGGGGAAAAAAAATGACCATTTTTTTAATGACAAAAAGAATATTTATTATCCTGTTTGAAATTGCTTGTTTCTTATTGCTTAGTTGTTCTTAGCCTTCCAAAGAACAAGTGCCTATGATTTCCCTGCTCTTGTTGAAATACAATAGACTTCTCATTTGATACATTGGGGAAAATTTTCCCTGCCAAAGGTGGAAATCTTGGGAGTCAATTCAATGCTTCAGTGGAAGTCATTCTGCAAATCAGCAAGATGGCATTTGCTGCCAGCCACCATCTACTGAGTTGCTGTGAGTGAAATTGGGTGAAAGATTTGGGTGAACAGAAATTTTGCAAAAAATGTCACTTCCTTTACCCTGAGCCCATCACAGATTTAGCCTGACTTTGGTCAGGGCAGTGCTGGGATTTTTGTTGCTCCCCATGGCTCAAAGCACTACCTTGGAATTGCATCCAGGTGCAACTTCCTCTTCCTTCTGGCAAGATCTGAATCCATTTTGCCCAATTCCTAAATCCCTCTCATCTTGTTTTATTCAGCATTTTTTCAGTCAAGTAAGAAGCTGCTCAGTTTGTCCTGTGTTGAAGCTCATGAAGATGGAGGAAGATAAACCCTTGAATGATCGAGGCATTAGGACATCTGAGCTAATTTCTAAGATGTCAGGAAGGAAAAGGCTCTATAAATCACACCCCTGGCCCCTGGTCTAAATCAACCCCCTGGCTGTTGCTGATGTTACCTGCTTGGCTAGTGACACCTGCATGCTTCCCCTCTGGCCCTGCATGACAAAATGACTCCTTGGTGTTCCTGGTGTCCCCTTCTAGGTGGTGTGGCCCTTCACCACAAGCCTTGGAAGGCTGCTGTCACCCTTGGGATGAAGAGGAAATCAAGGAGAATTCAGGAACTTTTGTTCCCCTGGAAAATCTTTGCAAATTTTTGCCCTGGACTGAACAGCAAAGGAAAAGTGACCAAATAAATTGGAGACCTCCAGAGCAGAAATGTCTCAGGCACAGCAGCTCTTCAGAGCAACAGAACAATTGATTCCCTTTCCTCACACACAGACCTTCCACTTAGACTCTCCAGGGAACAGACCTGAAGCCTAACTCCAGAGATCTGGGCTGGAGGATCTGGCACTGGGGACAAGTGCAGTAAGGATGTTGTCTCCCCTCCTGGGTGTTGGGATGTGATGATGCAGCCTTGTGTAGGTGTGAAATGTCAGCAGTGAATGTTTACCAGGGTGCCTGACGTGACGTGCAAGGACCTGCCTGTCATTTGGGACCATCTGTCTCTTGCTGTGGAGGTGTCTCTTGCCTTTCCTGGTGTCTTCCTTAGCCTGGTTCTTCTCTTTCCAATCATGGTCCCTTACTGCAGGTGCTGCTCTCTCCCTCTTCCTGGTCTCCCATCCTAAGGCTGCTCTGTAGCCTTCTTCCCACCAACATCCTGGTATTGGGTTTGGGTTTGGATTTTTGTGGTGGATTAGATTCCATGAAGCAGCAACCCCTTTTGTGAACTTGTTTTTCCTCATTTAAGTGGTTCTTGCTGTCTCTCCCTCCCCTTGGCGTGGAAGACACACACTCAGGCTCTGCCTGTCTGACTTGCACTTGCTCAAGCCCTGGGGACTGCAAAGCTTGTCCTGACGTGATCCTGCAGCAGTGGAGAATACCTGTAACACAGGGAGAGAGCATTCCTTGCTGGAGTAACCAGGGAAATGGGAAATGCCTGCCTGACTGCATTAGAGCCCTCATGGTGGCTCTCCCAAAAGACTCTGCTCAGGGAAGAAGCTCCCCTGGCTGTTTTCCCTCCCAGTTCAGGGCTTGGAAGCACTGTAGGAGAGTACTTGTGCATCTGTGGGTAATTCTTCCCCTGACCCCACAGCACCTGATCCTGGTGCAGGGGGAGAGGCCACGTGCACACTGCAGCCTCCTGTCAAGTGGGATGTGGCTGTAGTCAGTTCTGCCTTGCTTTTGGTCCTGGGGAAGGGATCAAGCCTCTTTCTCCCAGCTCTGAGACAGGACTTCTGTTCTGCTCTGGGAATGCCTTTCCCTGACAGGGAGACCCAGGAGGAACAATGCCAGAAAGATGTGATCCCGTCAATTCACTGCAGCCTGTGCAATGCTGGGCTCTGTCTGCCCCACAGCTTTTTGGTGGGCCTTGGCATCTCTCTTCTGGCCACAGCTGGTTCTTGCAACATGGTTTCTCCTCCCTGGGCAGATGATGAATGAAGGAGAGCATTTCCCAGGACATCTCTCCTGGATAAGCCTCCACAATGCTGTATTTATTTTGCAGGATTGATGCCTTGTGCACTTTTCTCTCTGGCTGATTCAAGCAAACACACACAAATAATTTCACTGCTTTTATCTGCCCAGGTCCAGACCCTGCTCAAAGCTTCCTCTTGGCATGACTCACTCTTGGACAAGCCCTGGAGAAAATAGATGTGGTAATTCAGTTGCAGATCCCATCCTTTTCTCACGGCCCTGTGGTCAGCTGGCTTTGTCAGGTGTGCTCCAGGTGGCTGACAGGAGAGCAAGGTGCTCTGAGCAGGAGTCTTGCATCAGCCAAGTGTCTTTTCCTGCCTCTTCTGCCTGCTCCAGCCCTCCCAGAGGGATCCTTCTGTCTCAGAGGATACTTGGTGCCACAGCCAATTCGGGACACTTTCTGTCAGCTGTGACACTTTGGCTCTGGTAGAGGTGTTGGTGTAAACTGGGTTCTTGATCCATTGAGCAATTCATTTGAAGTAATTCATAAAAAATGTGCACTGTCACTTTTGTGGATGTCCTGGCCTTTGCTGGTTTCTGTGAAGGTAAATTCGTTCGCTGAAAATTTTGTTGTTTTTCTAGAATGCCTTTTTTATCATCCTGTTTTCCTTTCTCCTGTTTTGCCTTTCTGTGTCCTCCTTTTTAATCCTTAAGTAAAGCCTCATCATAAACTAAAATCCATATTTTAGGAAAAACAACATAAAATTGGAGGGGGAAGCTGGAACACAGTCTGATGAATAATAAATAATCTTGGACTCAGAAAAGCCTCAGCTATTTTTCTCAAAGCAGCCAGTGCACTACTGGCTTGATTTGCTGCTATAAATATTGGCCAGGTTCTTTCAGCCCTTGGGAAGGTAACTGAGGTTGGCAGGTTTGGTTGGTATTGCATGTCTGGGATGATGAAAGGGCCAGAGGAAGGGGCAGGTGTGTAATTGTGAGCAGGGAGCTCAGCCATGCAGGCTGGCAGCTCGGGGTGCAGCACAGAGCCGTGTGCTTGATGTGGAATCTCCCTTTGCCGTGGCTCCAACGCCGGCCTGGGAGATAACTCCAGCATGGCAGGATGCTGGAAGCCTTCCTGCCCACACAAAGAGTTGAACCTCAGTGATGGGTGCACCCCTGGCATTTCCATGCTGCTCAGGGCTGAGGGGTTTGGAGCACTGGCACTCCCCACACAGCCTGCAGTGATGGAGCACTGGGACATCAGTGGGCAGGCTGCTCACGTGATGCTCTTCCTTCCTTCCTTCACCCTCAGAGGAGCATTTTTGCTTCTTCAAGTCCCACAAGTGACAGCTGAAGCTTTGTCCTCTCTCTGTCTTAAGTGGACCAAGTTTTTATTCTACTTTCCTCCACCATCTGCACCTTCACAGAGCCATGGAATGGTTTGGGTTGGAATGGACCATTGAGTTCCAACTCCCTGCCATGGATGAGCCCATTCACTACATGAGCTTGGTCAAAGCCCCTGTGCAACCTGGCCTTGACCATGGAGCCCCTTCTGCCTGACATGCTGGTATCTCCTAAACCTCACAGGGCTTGTCTGCCTCTCATCTTTCCATACTTACAAAGCCCTTGCTGTTGTTTAGCTCCAGGACAGCTGACCTCTGCCCTGCCCCCTGGGGAAGTTGCTGCAGGATTGAATGTGGTCCTTTTTGGCACACCCTGAGCCTTGGATTTGGACTTGTCCCCAGCCCTGCCTAGCACAGGGCTTGAGCACAGACCTGAAGGAGGAGATCAGTACCTTTGTGTGTCTGACTGGAAGCATCTCCTGTTTCCAGCAGCAATTGTGAGGGATGCCAGGAGCTTAGAAGAAGGATCAGGGGCATGTGTAGACCCATCCTTCCCTGGCAGGCAGCCCTTGGCAAGCCATGGTTCAAATCTGCTTCCCCTGGCAAAGATGGTTTCCACAATGCTTAAGAGAGGTTGGCTTCTCCAGGAATTTATGGCCTCTGTTATTATCACAACTTAAGCTTGTCCTCCAGGCTCTGTGGAAATGCCCCCATCAGCAAGGCTGCTGTTACTTTCCTGAGGGCTGCACGTTGCAGGTTCAGGCCTGAGAAAGGTGCCTGAGGCTGGGGTGTGTCCTGCTGTCCACTGCAAGGACCTTCCCTCTTCCTGTGGTGGCCATTGTCACACCTGCACAGGGCTGGCTTGACTGGACAAAACACACGGAGTCCTTGAGCACAGTTACCTGAAGAACAAGAAACATTTGGAGATGTTTTTCCCTTGACTTAATAACTTTCCAGTGGAGCTAATGACAAAGCAAGAGCTGCATTGCTACCACCATAAGTGTCCAGTGGTCTCCAGTGGTCTCTGGTGTACTTGCCATTGGTGTACCCTGAGGTTCCTGGTCTGAGGGGGCTTCACTGCTGTTGGGTGGGGGATTTTTAGCAAGCTGGCCAAGGGGGATTCTCCAGCAGCGTTGCCTCAAGGATCCTGCTGTGATCCCTGCCTGTGCCTGGCCATGCTGCAGTTGGATCCAGTACCATCGTGTCCATTTCCATGGCAACAGCACATGCATGACCATAATAAAGTCAGATTACAGCTCCTTCCCTGTGTGTGCAAGCAGGAAAGGAGTTTTCTGAGGTAAGAGCTCAAATGACTTGCAAAGGAGCATTTTGGCTGGGTAAAGGCAGACTTTCCAGTGGCTAGGGAGGTTGTTTGTACAATGCTGGAAATGCTAATGAAGACTGAGTGAATTTTCTGGGATTTTTTTGCTCTGCTAAGCAGATTTCATGCACATGTGTAGTAAGAGCTAAATTTAAAGGGTGATTGTCCAGAAAGGGCTACAGAACAGGTCTCTGAAGCCTGCTTGTCCCACAGGGTAATAACATGGGCTGTGTATTTCTCAGAAGTGGCTTTAATGGTGTGGGATCCAGTCTCAGCTTGGAGCCTGCTGCTGGGGTGGCTGTTTGTCATGGGCTGAATGCCAACAGCCAGGCTGTGGGGAGGGCTCACACACAGCCCTTGAATTTAATGTCTGAAGAGCAGGAGCTGGGCAGATCTCTTGGCTTGGCCAGTGATGATCTCCTCTGGAGATGTGGTGTAGTCCAAAGGGGTCTGTTTGGTACCTCTAGAAGTCCCTTCCAAATGAGGCCATGGTGGGACTGTTGTTGGGTCTCTGGTGTTGGTTGGGTGCTCTCCAGCAGTGTCAGCACCGTGGCTGAGTTTGCAGGGATCTGAAATGATGAGTTGTTCAACCCCAGCACTGCAGTTCCAGCACTTTGGTTAAAAAGGCAGGAACCTTTTAATGTGGTCAGACCTGGCTTTCCTTGCCCAGTTCAACTACAGCGAGTAAAGTGAGATTCCTGGGTGGACTTAGGAGCGTAATTTCTACTTCAGGATGGAACCATACACAAGACCAACAGGATTTAGGCACCACGTGGGTTTTGGAGGACCAGGCATCTGAGCCGTGCTGAAGTGGGAGCAGGGATGCTGGTGTGGGAAGGACACCAAGGAACCTTGCTGCATTCTGAGAATGCCAGGTGTACCTTGGTGAGGTTTCTGTGGTGGCTCCTCAGTCTCATGGGGCAACATCAAAGGAGGCTGTCAGGGGAAACAAATAGAGACCAAGGTAATACCTCCTCATGGGAGAGCCTTGAAAGCCCTGGCTGAGGAAAACCTGCCTAATTGGCTCCAATTGGGCTGGCAAAGCTGGCTCTTCCCAGCACAGTGTGTGGGGGTGTGCTGGCCCTTCCCTGGGCTGTGTGACAACTGTGTGTGGATGGGACTGTAGGACACTGCCCAGATGGCTGCTTACAAGGGAAAATAGGGCAGTGCTGGGGCGGGTATTGCAGCCAGAGGAAGCTCACAGAAGGTTCTAGGGAAGGGTTTGGTTGTGGGTTAGAAAAGGTCAGGCCCCAGGTACTGTCAGATGTCACAGAGAGTCAGTACCACAAACATCCTGTGGTTTTGTATTTCCCCTTCCCGTCCCTGCCACCAGCTCTGCTGTGTCCCCCAAGATGTGGCTGTGAGCTGAGTTTGGGAGGTGGCACCCGGGTAGCACCCACTGACTCACCCAGTGGGTGTGAAAACCAGGGGCTGGCTTTAGCACCAGCCCTGCCAGAGGGATCTCAGCAGTTTCAAAGCATCCTCGCTGCTCAGCCCAGCTTGGCTCACATTCAGCTGCCTTTTGCTTGAGCACCAAATTCCTCCTCGGGAAGTGCAATATTCATGAAGGAGACACATTAATTAGCAAGCCGTCTGCTCCCTGCTTTGGCATGTGAGTAGGTGGTGTTACCTCTGGAATTAGGTTGAAATCCATTTGGTATTTAGGTGCATTTGATTTGCAAGAGCTTGTAGGCCCCTTAAAGAGCACCTCTAAAGCACGTTGAGCTACACACAACCTTCACGTGATATGTTTTCTTTCTGTCACTCTGGGACATGCAAGGACACCTCGTTCCCGTGCTGGTGTCCCCTGGCCATCTGAACAAACTGTGGGCAGCTGACTGCCAGCATTCAGGACAGATCCAGTCCTTCCTGAGTGCATCCTCGCTTGGTCATGGAAGCTGCTCAGGGGATGCTTATTCTCAAATTGCACTGTGTTTGGGAGTCAAAAGAGCAAACCCCAGCTATGCAGCTTCACAGCAGCTGTGTGTGGCTTTGCTGCTGTCCCCAGCCTGGAGAAATGTTACTGTCTCTTGGTCATGAGTTTTGAGCCCCAAAGGGGTTGCATTGCAGCCTCTTATTGAACCCCAATGGCATGAAAGGGAACACAAAATGGTAAGAACACCATCAAACCTAATTAATTTCAAATCAATTTCCTGCCTATTGCCACCACCTTCACTGTTCCAGTGCTAGTATATTGACTTCAAGTATCAGTAAGTTTTGGTAACTTCTCTTGGGTACAAGAAGCTAGAATCTCTGAAATTAAGCTTTTTTTTCTCCTGAATCTTTTTAAGCTATCTCCCTGTTCTGCTGAATTCTAGGAGTAAGAAGGTAGCAAATGAACATGCTAAAAAAGACTAAAAATCTTGCTTGTGTTGTACTTGAGAAATGAAAGATTTTCCCTTTTGTAAAATGATTTTCAGTGGTTTCAATATTCTCTTCTTCTCTTGCTTTTTGTTGTAGCAAAAAAATGAGAGGAAAAAATGGAAGAAGTAATGAAAAGACCAAATGTTTTTAATTTTCTGGTTAATCTCTTAAGAACTTTAAAAAGTAAAGAAATGGCTCATGCTAGTTTTTGGAAAAAGGCAGAGAAATTCCAGTTTCTGCCTGTCATTTTTTCCCCCCACTTGAAATAATTCATCCAGCCCTAAATTAAACCATTTGATTTGGAAACTGGGGCAGAAGGTGAGCGTTTGTGGGTGTGTTGGCAGGGCCATCCTGAGCAGAGAAGAGCTTTTGGAAGGGCAGGATGCAGCCCCAGCACTTCAGGGCTATACTGGGAGTATCTCTGGGTGAAACCACGGCGGGTGCTGCTGGGGTGGACGAGGAGGTGAAGATGCCAGCCCAGAAAATCTTTAAATACTTCCAACACAGGAGCTCAGCTCCCACTCCTGTTAATTTGGGAGCTACTCCAAGCTGCTCTCTCTGGCTCTGAGGGGTGCCCCACTCCCAGGGTCAGCAGCCTGGGCACCCAGCACCTCCCAGGACAGCTCCTTGCCCTCTCTGCCTCTCTGTTGTGCTGTGCACCAAAGGGGCTGGAGGAGAAACCCCTGCTGCAGCGAGGGATGAGTGCCTCCTTTCCTACTGGAATCCCTCTAGAAGATGTTCATCACTAATGCCCTGTTTCTTTCATTTAAATGAAGGTTTCTGCATCCACATGAATTTCTGCTCTGGACCACGTGAGTCCCTGTTCCAGGGTCTTGTCCTTGTGGTAGGCAGAGGCTTTGCTGAGCCCATGGACTCCTGGTTATCTGCAGCATGAGGGTGCTCCCAAGCCAGGTTCCAGACAGACTGAGCTGGGTGAGTTGTTTCCTTCCTGCCTTCCCTGAGCCTTTTCCCCCCAGTGTCACCCAGCTCAGTGAACAGGAGTCCCGGGGTGCTGCTGCTCCATGGCAGTTCCCTCGTTTGGGTGCCCCCAGGCACACTCTGTGAGCAGCCAGGCTTCCTTGCTGGTGCCTGTGGGAGCAGATCCCCCAGCAGGGGCCCACTTGTGCCTGCTTTGGCTGATGATGTCAGGGAAGGGAAGGCTGCTGGGACAGAATGACTTCACGGAGCCGCTCCGGGAATCGGTCACCCCTCCTGGCGGAGAGGGCTGCTGGAAGGGAGCCCAGGAGAAGCCCTGCCAAGGATGTCTTCATCCTCATGGCCCAATGCAGGCAGTGTTTGCAAAGGCTGAGGTGATGCTGTTCTGTGAGGGGCCAGCCAGGGGTGACAGTGTCGCTTTTGGTGCCTTTGCTCAAAGCCCCCAGAGCCTCAAGGTGTGTTTTGGCTTTTGAGTCACGGTTTGGGTGGCCCTGGAGGAGGGGACAGGAGGGCATTGGCTCTTTGGCCATGAGCCCAGGATGGCTGCTACTGAACCCCTCTGTCCTGTGAGGTGAGGATCTGCCCATTTACAGTCGTGGTGACGTTCTCCAGCTGCACCTGAAACACAAGGGGGGATCTCCTAATGCTGTACAACTCTTATGGGCCAAATTGATTGCTGGTGAAAAAACCCATATCCCTGCATCGCACATCACCTCAGAAAAGCATTGTAGAAACACTCAGCCTTGGTGCAAGGGCAGCATGTGGCCAGAGTCCATCCACTGTCCAGGAAGTAAGGACTCCTTTTGCTTTTGCAAGAGTGAGAAGCAGGTTCATTGAAAACATCTCCACTGGAGTATACCAGGAGTGCTTTAAAATGGTCTGGTTTGCATTGGGAAGGTGTAGAAATGCAGAATGGATGGTTCTTGTAAGCTGCCCCACCTGAAACACCAAAGGATGGAAGCAATTACTGAATTAATTTCACTCTGGAAGTTGGAAAGGTGCTGGCCACGGCCCTGGGAAGCGGTTGATGGGGATGTGGAAGGCAGCTGCCTCCCTTGCTTTGATCCAAACCTGTGTGAGCACCTGTCCAGAAATGTGGGGTCATGCTGGCATCTTGCAGTGCCACAGCCTGAGATGAGACATGGCTTCTCTTTGAAGTTAGGATCAACAATCTCTGAAAATAATATTAATTAAACAAAAGCAAAACAAAAAGCAGGACCTACTCCTCTCCACTCCCCCATTGGGAAGATATGGCAAAGCCTTTCCTGTGTTTGGGTTGGTGCTCAAAGAAGAGCAGGGAAGATTTCTAGCAGCCTATCTCCTTGGTAATGGGCCCGTTTCAGTCTTGTGGTTAATTATATTAAATAATTACAGGATTTAGCTCCCTTACCCTGTGCCTTTTCACACCCTGGGTGACTATTGATGGCAAGTACCAGACAGAGCAGTGAGGGAGGTGGACTCCATGCCCAGCCTCAGCACTCTGTGCCAGCCCCTCTCCCAGTGTTGGTGAGTCCAGAGGTGCCCAGGCTCATGTTGTCTGCACGTGGAGCATCTGGAGCAGGGGGTGATGCAGAGGGAGCCCCCAGAATACTCTGGAAGCTCTGGGAAGCTGCAGTGCACAAGACCAGGAGCTGTTCCATCTTGCTGTGTAATGGAACATTGCCACACCTGTGCAAATTTCCCCATAGCCTGGGGCTTGGGTGGAAACATGTGGGATCATTATATCAAGCTACTTAGGAGCTACTTGAAGATGGAAGGTACGAAATCCACATCTGAAATGGTGGTCATGTCTCAGCCATCCCCTGAGCACCTGACCAGTGACTCCTTGGCTGCTTCCCCTGAGGGACAGGCAGAGCTGGCTCATGCAGAAAGCCCAGCTGAGCTTCTGCTCCGTGTTGCAGTGTTTGGGGCTTGCCTGACAGGCCAGGATGTCACCTGGCATGAGGAGCCAGCCAGCCAGCTCAGGTGGTGCCTGTAAGGACAGGACCTCAGGGAGATCAGGGAAGAGGTGTGTGGATCTGGGATGCTGAGTGCTGGTCCTGCTTTGGGGCATGGTGCATGCCACTTTTAGAAAGGTTCTTAACTCCCCTGCATCTGTGCTTCCTCCTTCCCCTGGACTGAGATCTCAAGGAATTGGGAAGGAAGCTGGGAGGGAGAGAAAGGCTTTTGGTTTGAAAGGCCTTGTGTGTTTGGGAGCTTCCTTAGAGCTCTGCTGCACACACCCCAGGAGACAGCTCCTAGCAGCTCCCTGCTTATGTGCATCCCTGGGTAATTCTGTCTTGCTCCCACACCTTCCCTTCCCAGGACATTAATTCCTGGGAGCTGGGGCTGTGCACTGGGGTCTAGGAATGCAACATCTTTTCCTTTGGTAGTCAAGACTGCAGGGTAGCAAGCTGATTGCAGGGGAGCCCCCACACCACATCTTCATTCTACAGCTTCCCAGTGATGTGTCTTACCTCTGGGCAAGGGGGTGGATCAGAACATGGAAGCCACACTTCTCCCTTGGAGACTTGTGCAGAGCTGGAGCAGCTCCAAGCACGGCTCCCAGGCTTGCTGCCTGCTCCATGCCAAGCTGCAGTGGTACAGGCTGAACCTGGGGATCCAGGTTGTGGCTGGAGCAGCAGCAGTTCTGGTATGAGCAGAGAAGATGCAGGGAAGTTGTTTTCCTCCTGTTCCACTGCATGTTCCACACACATGTGCAGTGTGAGGGGTGTTGTTCCCTGCCTTTGCATGGCACTGGGTTGGTGTGTAAATCCCTGTCCCCTGCATGGGGACAAATACAAACACTTGGTCAGCCATGGCCTCCCCAGGTGACATTCAGCAGGTGCCTCCCTGCACTCTGCCTCCCTGCAGCCTCAGCCCACAGGCACCACTCAGGCTTCAGCATCTGCTCCCTTTAGCTTTGCAGCCCTGGAATGCACGTTGGCTTCATCACATGTTATGTGCTGCTGACTGTGGGATGTGCCCAAATATTGAGTAACTTCCCAAGCTGAGCCTAGCTGCAAATGATGGGATCTAGGGCTGTTTCTTTCCACTTGGGTCATGAAGAGAGTTTGGATAGGTAATTAGAAGAGGTGCTGCCCTCCCCAACCTGCTGGTGGGAGAGACAACAGCCAGGAAAGGGTTGGAGGTTTGCATGAAGAAAGCTAAAGTGAAATTCTACTGGAGATGTCACACCCGATCTGAAGATACCTTAAGTATTTTGGAGAGGAAAAACTGGTGCTAGATGGGAGTTAAATTGCTAAATTGCTATCAGAGGGGACATTTGGGAACCAAAACCCCAACTCTAGAGCTTGATTTTGGGTCCCTCTTTTACAGATGGGACTCAGCACATGGGACCTGCCTCTCCCAACAGGATGAATAACACACTGGCTGTATCCCCCTTCCCAAAGCAGCCTTAGGCAGCTCCCATTAGATCACTTTAAATCCAGCCCTGCTTGACCTTTGTGTCCAGTTTAAACAGCATGACCCAATCCTTGCCCACGGGGAAGCCTTGTTTGATTGTGGAGCTAATAAGATGATTTGAACACAAGAGCTGATAGTTTCAAGTAACTGAAACTTAACCTCGCTGCATAAAGCATCATTGTCCTGCCACAGAAATCCTCTGTCCGGGAGAGCACAGCTGCAGGGGAAATAAATGCTCTTCTTTTTTTCCTTTTCTTTCTCTTTTCACTGTTTGTTTGTTTAAAACCCAGGCCCTTGGGTCGGTTTGCTCTGTTGGCTGTGGCTGAGCAGTGGTGGGATGTGGGTGCTGAGCTCTGCCCCTGGGCCCCAGGGAGCTGGGGCTCCCTGAGTGACTGCAGGGCAAATTCCCCTTAATCCAGGGAATTAAACCCCAAGCAAAGCCATTGATGGTCATGGGTTTAGTTGAGATCCAGGCCAAAACCCGTTTCCATTGAAGTTAAATGGGAGCTTTAGCTGCTGGTTTCAGAGGGATCAGGGCTAGGACCTGCTGCCAGGTGTTGAGCACATCTGCCCTACTGACCTCAGTAGGATGGGCTGCCCTGCCCAGGGGTGGGTTCTGGCCTCCTGGGTCTGCAGTGATCTCAGAGTACTTAGGGTGGCAGTGGATGCTCCAGCTGTGCTTTGCCTCCCCTGGACAGGTCCTGACTCCAAAACAAGCCCACCTTGTTCCATTTGAGCCATCACCAGGCAACAGCTTCTGATTTGTCATTTGCCTTCTCAAAGCCATCTCCTGATATGGAAACAGTTCATCACTGCCTGTAGCCTGCAGGAACACCAGCAGGAACACCAGATCCTGCCAGCACCTGTTTTGGACATCAAAGCAAGTGGGCCTGGGACAGCTTTATCTGGAGCAGAACATTACCACTGGTGTTGTACTAGAACTTCTGCTTGCCTGCTGCTGCTGTGCCAGTAGGCCAGAAAGGCACCCCAATACAGGCTGACCATCCAAGGTATGTTATAAATGGAGTAAAAACCCAGGTATTGTTGAATACATGTATATGAGTGGTTGTTTTGGACAGAAACTGCTGGCTCTGGGAGCTGCAGGAGCAACCACCTCCATCAGTGCTGCATCTCCAGCTCAGGGCTGGAGAGACCTGGCTCAGGGCTGTGTTGCCCAGCACACACAGCCATGTTGTTCTTCCAGCAAGTCAGACTGTGTGAAGGTAAGAGGCAGAGGGGTTATTTTGTTTGCTTAGTTTTATTTTTTAAAAACTTCCTATATTTTTTAAAATTCCTCGCCCACACAAATCCATGGGGTGAACGAGCAAGGTCTTAGTCCAGCTGGTTTTGGGCGCACTTAAAAATCCCCACGGGGATTTTTTATCTGGCAGGGCTGGGATCCTCTCTTCATGGTCATAGCTAACATAAGAACATTTCTGCTGATTAGTTGCACTTATTTATTTGTCCAAACACACAGCAGCCCAAGCCTGTATTTGTGTGTGTACTCAAATGTCTTCCAAAAGCCACTCCTACCACCCCTGCAAAATAGTTGGAGGGTGACACAAGAGTGATAAACATCTGGCCATGGGAATGCTCTGGAGTGAATGAACTGAGACTTGTGAATGGGGACCCGGAGCTGAAGTGGTGGTGATTTCACTCCACGTGAGACCAGAATAACCCAAGCTTCAAAGCCCTTGTGTCCCAAGGGAGAGGCATCAACCCCGAGCACCCAGCTCAGGAAAGTCCCTCGCTCAAGTAAGAGACTTCAGCAGATGCTTCATCCAAGCTTTTCTGCTGGCATGGATCAAGGCTGGATTTGTGATTTCAGTGTTCACACTGAAATCTGTGCTCAGTGCTGACTCACAGGGGGAAGCAGAGGTTTGTGATCTGTGGCAGGAATCAGCTGTCCTGTTTGTCAAAGCTTCCAACTTGATGACGGGGTATTTGTTGGAAGAAGTAAGAAATTCTACTGCTTGGGACTGATATAATGTCACTTAATTGCTAAGACACTGGGAAAGCCTCAGAGATGGAGTCCATACCCACTGCTGGTTCACATACTAGTGAAATCCTGTTGTTGTAAGTATATTCCTAGACAAATGTGATTTTTGTGCTCTAGGGAGTTAGCAAAGTTTTATTATTGTTTATTATTTTTCAAATATCATCTCTACAAGCTACTCACACTTCTCCAAGAAAATATCTTTGCCATTACCACTAAGTAGGTGCTTTTTAAAAAGTTTGGAAAAATGAACACTGAAATGAAATCCAGAAACAAATCATCCAGCTCTGAAACCTTTTTAACTGCAAGTTATTTTCTCTGGTTTATGGGTGTCTTCCCAGTCTATTCTGGAATGCTTTGGGTTTTGCTTAAAAACATTGCAGAAGTGGGAAATGGTTTTGAGAGAAGATCCAGCCCTTTTTTTTTTGCATGTCCTCAGCACAGAGGCAGCAACTATCAGAAGAAAACCCCAAATATTTTCTGCCTGACGTGTTTCTCATCTGCCACTGTTGTGGGCACTGGGAAATGCAGGAACACTCTGCCCAGCTGCTGGCACTGCCCTGAACCTGCCACTTGCTCTTCTTTCCCAGGACAGCACAAACTGACCCTCCAAGCTCAACAGAAGATTCATGGTCCAGCTTTTTAGGCCCCCACGTGCCACAAACTACACTGCAAAAAGCCCAGACTGGCTCTGAGCCCTTGCAGGTGCTGATGGTGGAGGCTCCATGGACCACCTGGTCCTGCACCTTGCATCTCTCCTAGCCCTCATCCACAGGACATGTGCAGCTCTTAGGAATTGCTGGTGTCCCAGCATCCCACCATTTTTTGACCTGAATCTCTAGCCCTTCTGTGCTTCCCTTCTCTCTGATGCCCATAATTAGGATCTCAGACAACAGGAACAAGTAGGGGTGGGAATGTTGATGTGGCTCAGGTTGTCTAAGGAGGACCTCAGTGATGACAACTCAGACAACAAGAACTAGCGTGGCTGTGCTCTGGGATGGCTGTGATCTCCACAAAGACCTCCCCTTCTGGACCTGGGGTTCTTCAGCATGTACAAGAGTCAGATCCCAAGAAACTCCAAGCCATGTGTGGCTTGGCCTGCTCCTCTCAAGCTGGAGGTGCCTGATGAAGCTCCTGTTACCTTGCACAGTGGCCCAGAGCAGGGATGTGGCTCTGCTTGCCTCTCCTTGGGCAGAGATATTCCAACTGCCACCATGACATCACTTTTCTCCTCCAGCACAGATGTGCAAGCAGGGAAGCTGTGTCAAACCATAGGGGCTTATCTACTTTGGCCCTTGAGAAATCTCTTTTTCTTCCTTCGTTTCATGACCTGTGTCTTATCCCAGCTGGTGAAGAGCTAGTTTATGATTCATGGCTGGAAAGAGAGGCTGAACCAGAGAGTTTTGGCAAGGGTTTGAGGATGGTACTGGCTGCAGGAGCTGTAAAGGCTCAAGCAGCCCCTCAGGAGGGTCCCCAGCTGTTCACAAGACACCTGTACCTCTCCTAGAGTCAATCCCTCGCTGGCATTTAGATTTCTCTGCATGGTGCCTTGGTCCTAGGAGGGCTCTTTTTCTCATAGGGAAGGTTGCATGGAAATAACCTGATGTGGGAATCTGCTCTTTGCACTGAGGGGGTTAAAGTCTGCTCCCTCCTAGGCTGACCATGGAAAATACTGCTCATGCCAGGGACTATGCAGGACAGACACTAGGGCTCCTAGGATACAATTATACAAATAATACAACTTGTTCCACGAGCGGCAGAAACCAGCAAAGCCTGGTTTCCAATGGGTTTATGTTGTGGAGTAAAGGATGAGTGTGTGCCTTCCCTGGCCAGTAAAAGCTAAACACACACCATCACCTTCTCATCAGCCACCAAACTTCACAAAATTTACATTCCCATCATAACTGGGAGCCCCTGTGTGGTTGAAAGTGTCCAAAAGAAAGAGAGTTGGAGAGGAGGGGTGCAGGGGTGGTGTGGCTGTGAGAACTTGTTTCTGTAGGGAATCAGCCGGTAAAAATGAGGATGCAGGCAGACAAACTCTGGGCTGGTTTAATGATGTTTCCATCATTTTCTTCCTCAAACTGTGCATCTGCTTTGTGGTGATGATCATTTTGCCAGGGCCAAAGGCACTCAATTGAGAGGTTTTACATGACAATGTAACATGGTGTGACATGGGGTACTTTGGGCCCACAGGGAGAAGTGTCACACTGGCAGTCTGGCTTTTGGCCTTCAAACTGGAGAAACTTGTGTCCCACTTCTTGTTCCAGCCCAGACTTGGCATTTATGCTTGGATTGCCCCTGCATCTCAGATCTTTGGGATATCTGGTGGTCAATGTGTTCTGAAAGCAGAGCCCTGCCCCTGTCCTCTGCAGCAAGTGTGAGTGACCCTGAGCTCTATCTGACCCTGAGAAGGTGCAGCTGTCACATATCCAGCTTCTGGTGACCACATAAAGAAACCAGCAGCTTAGTTTTCTACCTTTTTCTTCTGCTCACAATTTATTTCTAGGAGACAATACATGTATGATGGAGATGTTCAGCAGATGCACGCTGGAGCCTCACAGGAGCCAGACTTTCATCTGTTTGTCACAAGCCCCTTCCTAGGAGCAGCACCAGCTCATGTCACCTTTGAGGGATAGAGAAGCAGTGGAGATGAGGAAGAGGTTTCTAACTAAACCCAACAGAGACATGCTTGGTGATTTTTGTCAGGATGTGGTGAAGGCTCCTTGGTGACGCACTAGGTAGGGGAGAGGAGGGGGAGTTACTGTGTCATTTTCATGAGGGTGGCAGTGGGGCCACTGGTGTCCCTTGACTCCGGGCCACCCACCCTTGGGGAGAGGCCCCAGCAGAACTTGTCCTGTGAGTGAGTGGGGCTGGGAGAGCCCAGTTCCTGCTCCCACTCACCTGGGCGGGAAGCAGCGTGGTCTGTACCCCCCCACTCCCCTGGGCTGGCCTTGGGAGTCGTGACTGCTGTGCTCCTGGACACTTTGTCTCTGGCTCTGAGGGACGAGCATAAAAGCTGTGCCCGGCCAGGTGGGGAGGCAGGAAACTGCCTCGCCTCGCTGGGAGCAAGCGAGCCCTGGCGGTGACACGAGGTGACACGGCTGAGGTGGCTCTGGTGGCAGAGCTGGCACAGCTGAGGTGGCTCTGGTGGCAGAGGTGGCACAGCTGAGGTGGCTCTGGTGGCAGAGGTGGCACAGCTGAGGTGGCTCTGGTGGCAGAGGTGACAGAGCTGGGGTGGCTCTGGTGGCAGAGGTGGCACAGCTGAGGTGACTCCTCACTGCCAGCCCACAAGACACCGCTGGGTGCTCACTAACAGGGGAGGAGAGGGTCTCGAGGTAAACAGAGCAAGGCTGGCAGATGACTGCGCCATCTCTGCGCAACCTTGTCTAAGCCTATTTATATAAATCATGTGAAACCCAAATTAGAATTTTATCCATCTGCTGTGCTGTAAGTCGCTCTTCCACCAGCACAGCAAGCCAAGAAAATGCTCTTAACTCCCTAAGATCTGCCTCAAGTGTGAGCGAGCTTTGTATACGGGCCCGTGGCTGGTTTGGGGGTGCTGTGCTGCAGGCCAGGCTGTCACCAGGCCCTCAAGACAGCAGGGCCAGGCAGAGGTGTGGATGTTCAGTGAGAAGATTCCAAGGCTCCTCACTCTGTGTGGGAGGACAGGGGCTCACCTCTGCCTCATGTGTGACACAACCATGGCTGGAAGTGTGGAGTGAGACCATCTCTGCCTGACTCCTGTCCCCATGCTGAGTCTCAAACTCTGAACTTGCCATGGTTTGGCACAATGAGGAAGGTCGGGAAAAGCTCTCTGCTCTTTCCCATGTGTCCTACTTGTAACGAAGATGTACTTCCAGCCTTTCCCTCAGGGAGGCTGTTACCCCTCTGCATGGGGCAGCTCCTTGGAGGAGTCACACCCAGGTAACCCCAGTGTGGCCACAGCTCCATGCCTGCCTTCATGTGTGGTCACTGAACTGCTGCTCCTGTGGGAGCACACACCTGTGGGAGCATCCCAGGGCTGCTCCTGTGGGAGCACACACTTGTGGGAATCACTCCTTTGGGAGCACACACTTGTGGGAGCATCCCAGGGGCACTCCTGTGGGAGCACACACTTGTGGGAGCATCCCAGAGCTGCTCCTGTGGGAGCACAGACTTGTGGGAGCATCCCAGGGACACTCCTGTGGGAGCACACACTTGTGGGAACCACTCCTGTGGGAGCACACACTTGTGGGAGCATCCCAGGGACACTCCTGTGGGAGCACACACTTGTGGGAACCACTCCTGTGGGAGCACACACTTGTGGGGAGCATCCCAGGCCTGATGACTGGACTGGCTGGACGCTGCCCTGGCAGCCAGCACGGGGCTGGCCCCACCACAGCACAGCAATTTCTAGGAAATGCATCTGCCTCCTCACATGGGAGGTCCCTGATGGAGATGATGACTCACCAAGGGATCTTTCGACCTCTTCACCCGCCACTGTTTCAATCTGCCTTTCTTGGCATTTAGTGTTTTTCCTGTCATTAAAAATAAAACCTTTTTTTTAAGTTAGTATTATTATTATTTTCCCCTCACCAAACTGAAGATTTCAGTGAACAGTTTGGGGGTAAACAAGCAGAGATGACACTGTGGAGGAACAGTTGGTCAAGTTTGTGAGAGATGGAGCCAGATCTAAATACGGCACAGCCTCTCTGGTAGGGAGCAGAAGGAAGGTGGCATATGTGTCTGAGCAGTTGGATTGCTGCACGCTCTGTTAGATTTCCTTAACATCAAGTGCGTATCTTCCTCTTCTCTTTCCTTTTTAGCATAAAAAAGGAGTAGAAGCTCACCAAAAATGTCTTTGGGTGGAAATAGGGAAGGGCTAGGAGGAAGGGATGGACCCTCTCCATCCCCACTGGTTCAGTTTACAGGTGCAGGCAGATATGTCTGGATGAGATGCCCCTCCTCAAGGACCAAACCAGGAGAATGCCCCCAAAATTGCCATGCTGCTTGGCATTGATGGAATGACCACTTTGGGCCGTGTATCCCACAGAATCCAAGGTCTGCAGGTGGGAGGAGGTCACTGGTGTTCATCTGGAGATGCTGCACACTCTCAGCTGGGCCTCTGCCCACCAGGAGCATGATGGACCAGGTGCCCTCAACCTGAGTGTCTCCTCCAAAGTCCCAGGCCATTCCCTCTAGCATGTAGTTCCTCTTGGGAAATACATCCTCACACCCCACTGGCTGCATCAGCTTTTTGAGCCCCTTTGTCTGCTGACAAAAACCTTGCAGAGAAACCAATGTCCCAAGATTGTGTTCGCTGCTGGAAAGAGCTCCACGAGGATTTCCCTCTCCCTCTGTGGCTGACTGTGGGGACAACCAGAGGTCAGGCTGTGCTGGATGCACACTGCCACTCCTCACGTGGCTCCTGCCTGTCCTGGTGGGCAACTCTTAAACCCTGGGCTGGGGGACTGAAGCTTGTGGGATGCTCTTGCTGCATTTTTCCACACCCAGGGAAAGGCAGGCAGCTGGAGAGGAAAAGCCAAGTGTGAGACTGTAGCAAGCAGCTCCAGTCAGGACTGTGCAGAACATGACCTCCACTAAAAGGTCAGTATCTGCCAGGAAATAACATATAGTTTTCTTTTTGTTTAATTGCCTCAGTCACCTTAAGTGCATTTTAGCTCAGAGACCCCCAAATCCTCAGCACAGGAGAAGGAGCAACAGAGAGAGAAGGAAGCAAGGCAGATCCCAGAGTGTGTCCCAGCGGTGTCAGCTGCAGCACCTCAACTACTTCTCCTGCCCTCTGAAGACTTGTGTGAAAATGACCAAGAAACAAAGGGCCCAGGCTGCTCCTGGAAGAGGAAAAGGCTACTGAATGTTGAATGGTGTTGAATGAAGGGGCTGAGGACAGTGCCTGACTGTCTGCATTCACACCCTGGGAAAGCAGTTGGAGATAGATCCTTGTTTGGTCACCCACTGATGAGCTAATTTTTAACACCAACCATGTGAGTATAAAAAGGATTAACCCTAAGTTTTAAAGCTTTTATCACGTAAAAAAACATGGTCAAAGCGTTTGTGTAAGGAGATGTTTCAAATGCCCTTTTGCAAATGCAGAGGTTCATCTTATTTGGAGAGGTAGAAACAGGAATACAGAAACAATCTTCTGCAATGCAACACTGCTGCTTGTTTCACATTTTTTTAAAATTCATTTTTATGAACAGATTCTTAATTCAGTTTAAGCCAGTCTCTTTTCTCCCCCTGCTCCCCCTGTGCAATACAATCCCAATTGTGTCTAGGTTACTGGCAACCAGTTTATCAAGCTCTAGCCAAGCATGTATTAAAATAAAACTGCAATCTGCTGAAAAACAGGTTTTAAGATGGAAACAAATAATTAGAAACACACAAATTAGTGTCTGTCTGACAACAGGTTGAGCTGTGCACGGATTTAAACAAAGCTGTAATGGCAGGATGTGAGCGATTCAAACTGGAGGCAGTGGCTGAGTACTGATTTTAATGGGTCAGCTGGAAAAAAATGAGGGGAGGAAGCAAACCTGGTTGGTTTTGGCTGGGGCTGAGCGCCCAGAATTGTGAGATAAAAGAGAAACACGTCGGGGCTTCGTGTAACTCAGGGCTTGTAAGGACCGAGGCCCTGGATGGAGCGGGAGCTTTGGCTGATGTCAGAGTGCAGCTGGCCCGGTCCTGCCCCTCTGCGGGTGCCTGTGTTTGCTGGGCAGGGCTGACACTCCAGCAGCAAAGGTGTGGAAGCATTTTCTGTGGTTTTGTACCTTTGCTGTGGGTGTTTTTGTGCCGGCAATGCCCTGGGGCAAGGCAGACAGCCCTCGGCCGGGCAATGGACAGCAGCTGCTGAGAGCAATTCAGTCAAACACACTTTTTCTCTCATTCACACGAGCGTCTCACCACTGGGATTGCGGTGTGCCCGGTCCTCAGCAAGCGTGTGAGCGAGCCAATCACTCCAGCAGCAAGGATCGTTCTTCTGCACCCATTGTTATGGAAATCGCCTTAGAGACTGTTGCTCCAGCAAACATTTTTAGAAGCACGAGTGAGTTGCGCAACAGGAAAACCATCAGGAGGTGAGGAAAACCCCCCTGCAGGTCCTCAGCACTGCCCCTTCCTCCAGCGGCGCAGTGGAGCCCTGCCGGCTCTCCTGGTAGGGATGGGATTTCGGGTGTTTCTTTGCCTGCTACGGCAGGGAGAAAATCTTCTGGAGGAGAAGCCCCTTCTGCGTCAGTCTCCAAGGAAACCCTCGGTGCTGCGTGGCTCAGCCTTTGTTGCACGCCCGGGCCGTGGCTCACACATCCCAAACTTGTGCCTGAATCATACATCCACGCTTAAATCTGCCAGCAGCGTTTTTTGGGTGCAAAATTTAGGCAAATTGTGGGGTTTTCCTACCCCTACATGCCACTTTATCTCAAAGAGCCTCGTGGTTGGATTTGGTGTGCAGGAGAAGTGAAACCAGCCCTATCTGTTTCGAATGCACATTCCTCACCCTTGAGTCTGGAAGGAGAAACCTTCTAATGCTCCCACACCTCCCAGTTTCTCAAGAGCAAGCCTGGGAGCTGCGGTGGTTACAGGGAAGCTTGGGCAGCAGATGCTTCCATGTCTGCTGCCACCAGCCTGGGTGCAGTGCCTGAGCCAGGGCAGGTCACCCCTGGCTGTGCCCACTGCCTGGTGACAAGCAGGAGGGGTAGAGGAGAGCAAGTCACTGCCCCAAAAGTTTCCATGCCCCCACAGGTTAGGGCTGCCCACCCACACAGGCAGCTTCACTGCTCACCCCCCATTTGTGCTCAAATGCCCAGCACTGAGGTTTAATCAAACAATCATCTCTTCTTGTCTTGATTAACTACAAACAACTGCTTCTCTTGAGTTTGCTCATGCTCCTCATCGCTGCCTGCTGTGGAGCAGGACCAGCTCTGCAGCCTTTGCCCAGGAGCTGTGAGCAGCCTCAGCTGATGGAAGGGGAAAAGCGCAGATCCAGTGACCTTTGTCTGCGTCACTGCTGCCCACAGCCCCTGCCTGACATTTGAGGAGTGCTGCAAGTGCTGGAGGGGGCATGGGGATGGGGTACTGGGCAAAGCACATGAACCTCATCCTTGCTGGTAGAACAGCAGGCTGAGCTGTGACCCTTCCTTCCCCTCTCTAAGCCACAGTTGACTTTCACGGTGCTGTCTCACCAGGAACCAAGGACAGGACACTTCCTGCAGCTCCCTGCTGGCCAGGCACAGGGATGACCACAGTTTGTCTGTTCTCAGGGCTGTTTCACTGCCCACAGCAGTGGAGCTGGAGCAGGGTGGGATGTTTGGCCCTGTGGGATGTTGTATTGCTGGTTGCCAGTGCCATGGGATAGGACAAAATGGAACTGATAGGCTGGACCTGGGAGGGGACCTTGTTGTCCCAGCTGGGAATCATGAGGTGGTGACAAGATGCCACTGAGCAGCCTGGCTGTTAAACACTGACCTGTCAGGTCCCCAGCTTCAGCCTGGCTGCTCCTTGGCATCCCCCCAGCACTGCCTGGGGTGAGGAAAGAGCTCCATACATCCCGTGCCTTCCTCCTTTGGCTTTTCCAAGCTGGCTTTGTCTTAATTTCTGCAGGCACTTCCTGCAGGACCACAGTGCTGGTTGCTGCAGATGTGGTTGAAGACACTGAACACCCTGACCCTTATCCTGGTAAATTGTCCAGCCAGTGCAGCTGAAAGGGTATTTTTGTTCCTGAACCTGGCAAACTCTTTATCCCAAGGATCCTTGGTGATGTCAACCCCCAAACCTCGACCCTCAACAGCAAGAAGCACGAGATT
This sequence comes from Aegithalos caudatus, assembly GCA_013389925.1. Taxonomy (NCBI): domain Eukaryota; kingdom Metazoa; phylum Chordata; class Aves; order Passeriformes; family Aegithalidae; genus Aegithalos; species Aegithalos caudatus. Next base: position 336,012 of record WEIU01001650.1, on the reverse strand, counting down.
AGAATCAACACCCAACTTTTTTTGGATAAAGAAAATTTGGGGGCAGGATGAGAAGGGATAATTCTTTGGATTTTACATTCTGAGACAGTTGTGCTTATTTTACCTCCCTTGGTACTTTATCTGCTGCACTTGTGCAGGCTGGAAAGATCCCTTTTATTTTGTTTTGTTTGCTTTTAATATGAAAACTGAGCTTTTTTAGGGCAAGTAGATGAAGCCTGGCCACAGGAACTGAGCCCTGGGCTGTGCCTGACTATGAAAGTCAAATGCCTTTGCTGGACATCTGGCTGCTTTAGTGCCAGATAGCAGGGAAGAGCACTTTAATATTTATCCTGAGCTAAAAAAACAAGTAGAATGGAGAAAAATATACAAAGTAGGCCATGAAAACAGGGTTTGTGAACATCTGAGATCCTCTCCTAATTAATAGCAGTTCCCATCCCAGAAATCATACCATTCAGCAAAAGTTAATCATCTTTGCTCATACATACAATACACTTCAAGGGAGAATGAGTCACCCTCATTGAAATGTCTGATGTTATGAAATCCAGTGTGACTGATGTAACAGACCCAGCTAAGCTCTCCAAATTGGCCGGCAGCACCGTGAAGCTGCCGTGTGTGAGCTGACTTCATTGAGCTCTGCTGGTTTGCACCCAGCATGGATTTTCCCTTTAGTTTCCGGAACAGACTCACAGCACAGGGCCCAGGAAGGCTGTGGGAGGGCAGGTGAGTGTGGCAGGAGGGGTTGGCATCACCAAGTCCCCGTGATCCTCACCTCCCAGCATGAAACTGCTCCTCCCCACCTCTGGGAGCCCACAAAGCTGCTCTGCACAGCAGACCCCAGCCTGCAAGTATTTGGGTGCCCACATAAATCACAGCTCTTTGGGGTGCCTGGGACCAGCACTTCAATCACACCACTCTGCATTTTTAACCATTTGCTGACCTGGGGATTTATTCTTCCCTACCTGGTTGAGAGAGAAATGTAAGTTGAATTCAGCATTAAGATTCTGCCTTGATATCAGCTGTTCCCTTTTAAATTCAATATTATTACCTGCAAACATTTCCTTTTAGCACTGGGAGCCGTTTGCTTGGTGTACTTTGTTTAAATGTCACCATATGAATTACTGAAAATAATTTAAATATTTAAAGACATATACTGCAAGTCTAATTTTATTTTGAAATCCTGAGCCAGGCTCGCAGCTGATGCAGCAGATAACAGCTCAGCCTGGCACCCCTGGTTCCTGGCCCAGTTCTTTAAATTAATGATTTGCATTTCCAACATCTTTCACCCAACAAGTCTGGGCTCTGAGATTTTTTCCCCAGCCAAACTTCCTTCTCTCTTTGAGGCATTGCAGCCCCTCTAGGGTGGGTGTAAGTCCCTTGGAAATTCTCTCCCATCCACCTTGACTGCCCTTCTGGGGCATCCACTCCATAGGGCAAACCCTTGGAGCAATAAGATCAGAAATGCCAGGGCCCCAGCAGAAGAGACAGCACGGCTCTTGTATTTCGTGCTTTCCAACTAGAGAAGATCCCCCTCCCGAAACAACCTTTTCATCTCTCGTTATCTTTAGGAACAGCTTAAAAAAAATACCATTTCTGGCACACTGCCCCCCCTGCTGAAGAGCTGCTCCTCTTCCACCTCCTTCACCTGATTAAAAGCTACAGGTAATGCTGGGGAGTAAATGAAAGGTTTTCCATGAGGAAACAAGCTATAACAGTAAACAAAAGGCTGATTCTTAGAAGCAAAGCAACTGAAGCTGTCACCAGGAAAACACGGTGATGAAGCACTCTGGTCCTCGGAAGTTGCCTTGTGTGTTTTGGAAATTACCTTCTGACTCAACCAGCTCAGTGTGTCTGGTGCCACTGTGCTAAAAGCTTCCAGTTGACCTGAATACCCGAGGTTTTCAAGGAAGTAACATCTCCCATGAGAAATGTCCCCACCAGAGCCAAGCCTTTCCTGGGTTAGGTGGGTGATTTCTCCTGCTCCTGGGAGCAGCCTCCCTGTGGAGCTTAGCTCCCACTGCCAGTGCCCGTGGGCAGCAGCTGCTCTGTGGGCACACCCGGAGCTCTGCTCTCACACCTCTGCTGCCACTGCAGGGGGTCTCCAGTGCAAGGTCCAAATAAAAGCCTTTAAATTATCCCGGGAGCGTTCCTCTTCCCTGCTGCCCCTCTCCCTCCAGAGCAGAGTCTGGCTTCTTACACAGAGCCGGTGACTCATCCCCTGGGATGTCTTTCCTTAATTTTGCCTGGTCACCTCTTTCCCTGAGCGCTGCTTCCTCACTTGTCAGATGCTGAGAGAAGGAACAGCACAGTGTGTGCTGAGGTGGCACCAGCTGCTCTCAGGATCCCCCTTTCCTTTGTGCCCTGGGTGTCCCCAGGCCGGTGTCCCCGCTGTGTTGTGGGCAGTGGTCAGAAGGGCAGCAGTGTGTGTCTCCAATGCCATCCTTTTCTCTCAGATCCACAAATGCTGTGAGCTCTCCCTGCTCCCCTGGCTTTGCACGCTCCAGGGTGCTGGTCACAAGGACCTCAATGTGCAAAGAGGAGCTTTATGAAGTCCAGCAATGGGAATAGGAACTCTAGTCCCCAAGGAGGAATGACCCCACTCACCAGTACAAACTGGGGGCCAACCAGCTGGAAAATAACTTTGCAGGTAAGGACCTGGGAGGTCCTGGTAGGTAACAAGCTGACCATGAGCCAGTGGTGCTTTCTCACAGCCAGCAACATCATGGGCTGGATTAAGAAGAGCTTTGCCAGCAGGCAAAAGGAGGAGGAGGAGGAGGAGGAAGGAGGTGTTGATTCATCCATTTTGACCAAACACTACTGCCACTCGTGGAAACTGGATTGGCACCTTGTGTTTCAGGTACTTCCTGCCAACTCTGAGGTCCAGCAAAGTGCTGAATGAAGAAACTCAAACCCCAATCCAAGGCTTGGAAAGCAGGACACAGACAGAGGGAAGGGACCTGCCCAGCATCACACAATTAAGCCAGTGGTGGGTTGGGAAGGGACAGGACTCTTCCCTGAGACCTGGTTCAGTTCCCTCTGTACTGGGTCATGTTCTTGTAGGTCATATATGTGTATTCAAATGTTGTGAGTGTACAAGAGTGTCAGGCTGCCCAAAGAGATCATTTGTGTTCAAAATAAAGTCCTGCTTCCTGGAAACTAAACTTTTTTGGGGGGGAAAGTGCAGGGCTCAGCTGAACAATGCTAACTCTGTGAGGAAAATAGAAGTTGTTTTTTGATGCTCTGAAAGAGGAACCAGCCCCTTGCTCCTGAAGTGCTTCACGGAAATGGCTTCTTGGGAGTTGTTCAGTTTTATTTTAATTGCAGTGAGGGGTTGCAAAACCAGAGAATTTGATGCAAGAAAAAAACCTCTGGAATCAGAGCGTTTTCACAGATGTGCAGCAGAACTTCTCCATGGGAGAGCAGTGCTGCCACAGCACAGGTGGTGAGAACTCAAAGCAGGGCACAAGCCTGGGCTGCCTGTCCATCCACAGCCACAAAATACAAACAAACCAGAACAACTGCATGAATGAAAAGCAGCATTGTAGGAAACATGCACTGGCTGGGAGACCTGCACAGCTCTTTGGAATAAAAGGATATGAACAATAATTGACTTTAAAGCTACCCATGGTGAGGAGCAGCAGCACAGTGCAATTTGCTGCCCCAGTGTCTGTGTTGGCTGAGGGTTTAATGGTGATTTTGGGGTTTCAGTGACAGCCAGGGCTGTGGGCACTGGTGCTGAGGCTGCCTCTGGTGTGCTCTGGTGTAAATCCCAGCAGCGCTGCCAGAGTCCCTGGGATGCCCTGGCTCCACCACAGCAGAGCTGAGCTGGGCTGTCCCCCCCTTGCAGCAGTGGGGACGAGCCCTGGCAGAGTTTGCACTGCAGAGGAGCACCCAGGGCCCCCCCAGAGCCAGGCTGAGGAGCAGAGAACACCCAGCTCCCTGTGGGGAGAAGCCTGTCCTGGTAGTTGGTGACCCTGCTTGAAATCAGACCCAGCATCACAGTGAAGAGGGAGAATGCAAAGGCTGCTGAGCCAAAGTAAGCTGAAGTCTGGGGTCTCCTCTCAGCTTCTCCCACACCTTCTCCACCCACAGGGACAGGCCATGCAGAACCTTCCCAGTCCAGATCTTCATCTGTGTCACTGTTGGACACGAAATAAAGATGCTTGACTCCAATTCAAAGGCAGAAGAAGATCAGAAGCCTTTATTTACAATTAATCCAGCCTTTTTATAACATGCTGCTCTAAAAAGGCACATTATTGATCCATAGAATTGACACCTCTCTCCATTGGTTAAGTAACAGAAACAACACCTGGGAGAGGGGATGTTATGAGAAAAATATTGTTTACTTAGAAATATTATGAGAAGAAAATAGTTATTTACAGAAATTGTCCTTGAAAGAAAATTCTCCCAAGAAATCTTCCCTTGGGAAGAAAATCAACCACTGACAGGCTGAAAACATTTCAGACTCAGAAATATCAGGCCCACAATCTGGCTGTTTCCCCTGCCACAAGTCAGCATCCCAGCAGCAGCTTGGGGGAGATGAGTGAGGGTCACAAAACTCACTGGGCACATCCTGGGAAGCTGGGCTGGGGACAGGGAGCTGGGTGCAGCCTGATCAGTGGCAGCCCTTCCTGGTGGGTGGTGAAGCTGCTTTCACAATGGTTTCCCATGAAAAGCCAGCACCAGGAAGATCCTCACTTAGGCTCCTTGGGAAAAAATCTTCTTCTGCAGGAAATTGCTTCTTGAAAACAGCCCTGGAGAAGCTGCTGAGGAACTGACATGTGTGGGGTGGGAGAGGTGCTGGATCCTGCAGCCACGGGGGCAAGGGAGCCCAGCAGAGCCCAGGGCCAGGGCCCAGACAGCACCAACAGCTCCTGCACTCCGTGTCTTGGGCCATCCCTATCTTGCTTGACTCCTTTCTAAGGAGGAAGGGCTTTCCTGGCACACAAAAGGAGGAATAAATGGGATATGGAGATGTGTATCCAGCTCCAGGCTGTGCCCAACACGTGTCTGAGTAGATGTTACTGGTTTCTTAAGGCCCATAAATATCCTGTCCTACTCCACCACTGCAGCAAGAGACTCTGGAGGGTCTCATTCCAAAGGGAGCATTGGAGCGTTCCCCTCCCCTGGGCCTCTGCAGGGGAGGATTTTCTAAAGGTGGTGACACAAGCTTCCAGACCTCCTCATTTAAAACTCACTGCTAAAAGGATAAATAATATTAAATATTCTCCAGTTCTTCCTCTGGAAAAAGCCTGGAGCCCAGGAAGTGAGGCAGGGAGGAAGGGAAATGATGTGTTTAAGGATGTTTTCTCAGTTTAATTAGATTGGAGCTGCTCTCCCTTGCTGGTGGAGCCTCTGGGCTCTTGATTCCTGCTTAAACATGAGCCCCCTTTCTCTTCTGGGTTTCATAGAAAACACACCTGTTTCCATAAAAATGCAGGAGTTTTCCTCAAACCCTGACCATTGACCCAGACTTTTTCCTGAGTGGCCAGTGAGGACAACAGGAAAAAACTGAAGCACAAGACATGTTCAAGTCAGTTCACTTTTTCACTGTGAGGACAGGCAAATACTGCACCAGCTTGCCTGGAGAAGGTGTGGAGCCTCCATCCTTGGAGATATTGGGATACCCAATAACAGGTGCAACACTTGCCCTAAGAGATGCTGCTGTGAGATAGGAGCTGGGCTGGACACTCCTCAGAGGGACCTCAGCCCTCCTGGGCTGCTGTGATCTCTGTGAGATGGTAACAGCCCCGGGCTGCCCAGACACTGCACGTGCCTTCTGGCTTCTGCACAGGAGGGGATGGTTTGCTTCTCCTGCAGGAACCTGCCAGAGAGCAGTTTTGTTGTCTTTGGAGCAGAGTTCATTGACACATTGACATGAAATCTCCAGCTGTGCAGCAAAAGGGCATCTCGGAGAGTCAAATGTTATGTCCATTTACTAGAAGAAAAATGGCCCAATTCCAGGACCTGATAATGCCAGCTCCACATGCTTGTGGCTGCCTTGTGCTTCATGAGATGCTCCACAAAGGTTTCTCCTTGTGGTGCCTCTTCCCCAGCCTCCATCCATCTGCCTTGCCATGTGGGAGATGCTTCCAGGGCTAAGCATCCCAGTGGGATGGAGCCCAACATCGGAGACTTTGCCCTGAGGGCTGTGTGAGGAAGGTGAATCTGTTCCCAGGGCTGAGCTGGATGCCTGCAGTGCCAGAGCTGATGCTCCACGGGGATTGTTTGCTGCAGACAGGAGCCTTGGACCCTCCTGCTGAGTGTTTGTGGGTGAAAGGCTCTGCCAGGCCAAAGTCATCTGACATTTTTCTCGGGGGCGGGTGAAGTTAATGAGTCCAGATTAGGCAGTGCGGAGGCTGGGGAGCTGGATTTCTGCTGAATATATATGAAGACAAATGTAAATTCTAAACTTTCAAGGGAGTATTTTTACCCTGGCTCAGTGTTAACATTGATAAAAATAGTCACAAATTAGTGCAGGAGTAGAAAGTAAAATTGGGGATTTTTTTTTTCCCTGTTAAAACCATGCGTCTGTTTCTCTGCCAGGAGTTAACCTCTTACATGCATTAATGAAACGTGGGGTAAACCATCAACAAGTGCCCTCTTCTGACAAAGTAACTCCCACTACATTAAATAATTAGGAAGGAAAGCTGAAGTCAAATAAAAGGTCTTTTTTTGAAAAAATAATTATTAAAGATAGAAAAATGTGATTCAGTCCTAGAAATTCAGCACTGCAAGAGGATGTTAACATCACACCAGCCCACCTGCCTGGTTCCTTAGCACCCAAACTCTTGCAGAGGTGATAGGAGGTATCAGCCCCATTCTACAGATGGGAAGTACACAAAGTTGTGAATTCACTCCATGTCACAGAGCAAACTGGAAGCTGGCCTGGGGGCCCAGGTTACCTGAGCAAATTCCCAGCTGAAATCTTGCTCACAAAACACTGCTTTGAGCTGCAGTCCAGCATTACGCTACCAGGAAGGTGCTTCCTGTCTTGGTGCTGGTGGATATTTGACCACAGGCACCTGAGACAGGTGAAGACTCCTTCTAGAAGGAATTTAATAGCTTTATGGATTGGTATCTGGGCCACCAATCATACCTAATACCTCTTATTAGATGTAGCAAACAGCTGATGAGCAGTGAGAAGGTAAGTCCTACCAAGGTTTAGCTGCTACAGCCCAGATTTGTTAGTGGAGAGGCTGGAAGGAAAGTCCTTTGGGGGTGAAATGTTGTGGAGAAAGTGCATGTTAAAAAGAAAAAATGCTTTTGAGAGGTTCATTTTTAAGAAGAAAATATATATTAACATCTGAGCAGCTTCTAATTTACTTTACTCTAAATCCTTAGGAGCCCCTGCCTCACCTAAGCAGTAGGTAGTACCATGCTGCCTTTTGACACCTTCTGCCCTTTTCCCACATCCTGCCTCCCCCTTGGCTCAAGGAGGGCCTGTCACATCCTGGGGGGCGATGGCTCTGCAGGGGCTGCCAGGGCCTGAGGTGGGTTTTGGGCAGACACCTGCTGATGATGCGCTCACCTTGTGTTCTGCTGTGACTCACAGTCTTTGTTTCTCCAACATCAAAACAACCTGTGGGCTCTGCAGTCAGAGAATCTGGGAAAAGAGAGGAGGTGGTGATGGAAATGAGGAACCTGAGCTGGCATCTGCACCAGCATCATGGGAGATGGGGATGGATGAAGATGAAAGCACGCTGAAGCCAAGCCAGCAAGATGGGGCAAGGGCAAGTTGCCTGGTCACTGCACTGGGCATCAAGTAGGACTGTTGGAGGAGGGAGCCTTTCCACAGCAGAAAAACAGCCAGAAGGATGCACACAACCTGTATTAGAAACTCAGGGACAGGTGTGGTGTTATGGTATGGGGATGATGGCAATCCCCAGGCTCTTCAGGGCAGCAGTCACTGCACCAAACCTGCTGGAGTTTGAGAAGGGTTTGGACAATGCTTTCAGGCACGTGGTGGGACTCTTGGGATGGTCTAGAAGCTGGGTTCAATCATCCTTGTGGGTCCCTTCCAACTCAGGATATTCTATGATTTTATGGCTCCACATGTAGAGTGGTTATTACGTCGTGCAGTCCTTGCCACAAGCACTTTGGGACTTGAGCCGCAAGCTGCCCATTTCTGGACACGTGTTGGTCTTCTGTCCATCAGCAAAGCCTTGTACATGGGGAGACAGACACCACCACCATCCCTGAGCCGCGCTGGGCTGAAGGAAGTGCTGGCACGCCGTGTCCTGGCCCCAGCCTGCAAGCCGTGTCTCGGGAAACCTTGCGGGCTCGAGGTGCCTTCTCCCTGCGGGGGGAATTCGGGGGAAGGCGCAGAGCTCTGTGCAGAGCGGGGATTTGCTCTCTGACGGGATGCCATTCCCCGGAGCCCGGCAGGACGGTGCCTTTGGCTGAGGCGCACCGGGGATCGCCCGACTCCAGAGGGCAGCACGGCACCCCGGCACCGCCCGCTGCCGCTGCCCGCGGCCGGCACGGGCATCCCCGCGCCCGGGGGAGCCTCTCCCAACGCCCTCAGCTCCCGGCTGGGCAGGCAAGGATGTCACCCTTCTAAGTGACATGATTTTGCTTTGCTTCTCAGGGTGAAATCCGGTCTTGTCTCCGCAGGTGACGCGTCTGGAGCCTGTTCCGAAACTTATGTGGTTGCTGGTGTGACCGCAGAATGGAGGTGAAACATTTCTGTTCTGGTTTCACAGGACCGCACGCCGGCGGCTACACCTACCTCCCTGTCACCACCAGAAAGGATCCCCGTAAGATTTCTGGGCTCTTTTCTGCCCAGCAGGGACTTTAGACCCAGATTTTAGTCCTTTGCGCAAGCCGCTGCCGTTCCCCTTGTGAATTGGAGGTGCTTCGATAAACATTCTGAATGGTCAGCTATTTTCACTGTGCCTGTGGCTTGCATAAGAACCTCAACATCCTCTGCTGCGAAGAGCAGCGTTAGAAACTTCCTACTGCCACGCTGAATCACAATAGCTTCCCACAGCAACCAGTGGTAAAAATAAACGGGGCAAGGGGAAGTGGACAGCTTCTGCTGTTCTGCTTTCTTGGGCACACTTGAGTCACAAAAAAAGTGGTGTCGAACAGGACATTTATTTTGCTGATGCCAATGAAATCCGTGAATGGTTCAGAGCACGGTCCCGCTGAAATCACAGAGTGTTTTGTAACGAGGTGCTCCCTGTGCTCAGGGTTAAGCATGTGTCCAAATGCTGTCTTAAGTCAGTGTTTTCACTAGGATCTAGCCCTAGGAATTAGACTAAAAGAGGCAGGGACCCCTGCACATCTGAGTGCTGCTTTCGTACTAAAGGCACAGGAATACAGCCCCCTTGGGGTATTTCATGTGTTAAAGGTATATAAAAGACCACTGAGGAGACAGTGGGTCTGAAACAGTTTCAGTAGTAGATCTCAGCTTTGAGAAAAGCAGATGTTGACCAGAAGAAAAGTGTCTTGAAATACAAATCAGTTTGAAGTTTTACCTAGAGACAATGCCATTTGAACAGTTCTCAACAACATTACAACTAAGAGTCTGTGTGCACACGTGTTTGTTTGCGTGTGGGGGAGTGTTTTAAGGGCAGTATCTTTCCTGTTATACAAGGTACAGCCCAGTTCTTGAAATTCGTCCAGCTGGGGAAAAAACCTGAGGAGACCTAGTCAGGTCTCTGAGCCTGGGAATCAGACCCTGCCTCTTCCCTTCAAACAGCATGTGCTAGCAAATTTATATTAAGAGGCAAAAGAGATGAGAAGTTAGGGAGAAAAAAAAAAAGGAATGGCTCATCTGTCCCAGACTGGGGAGAAGGACTGGTTCCCACTCATGCTCACTGGAATTTGGAGAGCAAGGGCTTGTAGGATAACCTAGGTGAGAGGAGACCACAGGAGAGCTCCAGTCAAACCTCTGGCTGGGTCAGCCCTGGGGCCAGGCCAGGTTACCTGGGGATGCGTTGAGTTGGATCTTGAAAACCAGTGAGGATGGAGATTGCACAACCTCTCTGAGCAATCCACCGATGTTTGACTGCCTGCATGGTGAAAATAGACTGCAGTAGACGTGGCTCATACAGAACCACGTTTTTAATGTCATCCTGCTCATTAAAAAGAGAAAGATCAAATCTATTTTGTAACAGGAACAGTTTGTGTGAGGCACGGAAAACTTCGGGTACCAGAGGACTGATTCACATGAGAAGGAATGTAAAAGATCTAAGGAAACCAAAGGGTGCCTCCTGTCTTGAAATTCCTGTCTTGAAACGTTAGTGCTGCAGAACAAAAAGTTTGTATTTATAGTAGTGGATACCAACAGGGAAGATACTCCAAAAATAAACAAGGATGCACAGATAAAAACATCTATGTTGTAGCTCATTCTGAGAACGAAAGGGAATGCGGAGGCTTAATGAGTCTCAGTCGATTTTATTTTGGAACTGTGAGTTCCTGTCAAAAGATCAAACAGGGCTGGGCACGACCCACTCAAAACCCACGCGGGCATCCACACCCGCCGGCCCGTGGGGCTGGGTCACTTCACTGTCTGACTTTTTCATGAAGTGCAGCCCGCGGTGCGGCGGAGGGCTCGGAGGGCTCGGAGGGCTCGGAGGGCTCGGAGGGCCGGGG